>JAOBYG010305517.1:0-16700 GCA_025403545.1 Epizoanthus stellaris
ATATTCTTCATATTACTGCAATCTTCAAGAAAGGACCTAAAGCGAACCCTACGAACTACAGACCCATTTCGCTCACGTCCTTGACCGTGAAAGTGATGGAACATATTGTCTGCAGCCAGATGACAAGCCAGTTCCATTGTCACCCCACATCAGCATGGATTCTAAGATTCTAAGATTCTGTCTGAGACCCACCTAATATTTGTTATTGATGATTGGTCAAAGGTCCTGATAGAACATGGTCAGGTCGACGTTTGCTTTCTCGACGTCTCCAAGGCATTCGATTCTGTTCTCCACGAGAGACGCTTATTGAAGGCCCGATATTATGGCATTCGTAGTAAACTCAACGCGGTGGCTTCGTGACTTTTTAACAGGAAGAAGACAGCGTGTTGTTGTGAACGGTTTGGCGTCTCAATAGTCAACTGTGTCGTCAGGGGTCCCACAGGATACTGATTTGGGGCCAGTCCTCTTCCTTCTATATATAAACAACCTACCTACAGGCATCTCATCTAATGTTAAGCTATTTGCTGATGACAGGGTACTGTATTACCAAATTAAATCCTCTGATGATCATCGCGCTCTGCAGCAGGACTTGCACCACCTAGAACAGTGGGCGACCTTATGGCAAATGAATTTTGCCGCAACCAAATGTCACTCACTAATTATCACCGTCAAGAACCAACCCTCTACATGTACATATGCATACTCACTGTGTAATACCCAGCTAGAAAGAGTCCAATATCAAAAGTACGTAGGTGTGTACATCACAAGCTCCCTCAACTGGACCATGCAATCCCAAGAGGTTAAGAAAAAGGCTAGCAGAATCCTTAGCGTGTTACAGCGAAATCTATCCCATTGTGATAAGGCTGTATACAGCTTTGGTGTGGCCTATTGCTGAATATGCAACAGTGGCTTGGTCACCGCACAGAAAGAAGGACATAAACACCATCGAGTCCATTCAGAGGCGCGCTGCCAGATTCACTTGTAACGACTACAGTCATACCAGTAGTGTAACATCTATACTGGGTGAAAATATCCTATCCGGCAGAATTTATACCGAGTTACGCTAGAACAAGGGCACAGCACGAATTCAAATTCATCCACGTTCCTGCATCTGTTAACGCATATAAACATTCTTTTTTCCTAGAGCAATACCAGTGTGGAATAAACCCCCATCTGCCGCGGTTGGGGCGGCATCCCTAACCGGCTTCCACAATGTTGTAGTTACTTATTACAGTTAAATTTAGTTATGTAAAGTAATTAGATATTCACTTGAAGTATTTATGTTGTTCTTTCACCGAATTGCTCACCTACACTCAGCACTGTAACTGTGCACGGCCGCTGCCCCTCATTGCCTATATTACTTGCTACAAGGCAATTAAAAGATAAAATATTAAAGGCATCTTCATTCTAATATTACACCATTTCGCAAGTGATTACTTTTCTGGTGTCATTTTCAACAGAGGAGGCAGTTGATTTCTCAGAAGAAGAGAGCAAACCAAGAGCATAACAAGCGGGATGAAGGTAAAATCAGTTTGTCTGCATTTTACATATAGCTGTGTGTGTGTGTGTTAAACAGTACGATATGTACATGTTGTAATCTTCGTTGTAGAATTTGAGACATTCTTGCAAATCATGCCATTGCTAGAAGTTCCAATATCATGGTAGGAATTGAGTTCTAATATGTGCTTTCTGTACCATTATTGGCAGTTATTATGCGAAAGTTATTACACGTAACTATATACTTAAAAGGTGTTTTATATGAATCATATCAGTGTTTCATAGGACTCCCAGGACAGACTTTGTTCGGAGGTGTTGCAAACAAACAAAGATAGACAGTGACTAGTATTAAGATTTTGTTAGTATAGATAATTACATGGTTTAGAGTGCAATTTGGATTAAATCTGCATGAGTAAATGTTTTAAAAAATAAAAAAATTGCACGAGCGAAGAGTGCAGTTTGTGGTTTTTGAAAATTTGCAAGTGCTGATTTATTCCAAAATTGTAAGAACAAACCATGTGATTACTTTGATTAACTTAACTTTGTTTTCCTGGTGTGAATCGTTTTACCTGCTAGCTTGTCGTATTTGCTTTGCTTTTCCTTTATCGAATACTTCTTTATATGCTCGTAAATTGAATACTTCTTATCCAGTTGATTAGGTAATTCTGCACCAATATTTGCAAATCTTTTCACTGTTTTCTGTCTTGTTTAGTTTTGTACCGCTCGGCATTTTTTGAAAATGGCTTAGCCTTGTTGCTAATGCTGCTGCTGGCCAATCAGCGTTCGATTTCACCGTTCTGCACTCAATTTAAAAAACTCTGCATTCAATTTAAAAATGAACTGCACTTCTCTAGCATTCATTCATGCATTTTTTGTTACTGTATGATTATTGTATGAATAATCAGCTTCCAAGGTTTCAATATATATATATATACTGCTCCTGTATATTAACAATATTTAACAGTTAGACAACGAACTTGCGTTTTCTATTAGTGTTTAGCGCACGAGGCATAGCCGAGTGGACTACCACTAATAGAAAACAAAAGTGAGTTGTATGATTGTTTTAGTAGAGATTTTCCGTGGTCTCATTGTTGAAAAATGATAGCAGTTTTCATCAGTTAAAGCCATTTGCTGTAAATAACATTTTCACATCCCATTTACGCCAAGTCGCATCAAACATTTCACTGTTGGTGTGATACAACCTAAACAGAGTTTCAGTAAGAATTGTTAGAATTGGCGTATAAGAATACTTAACTGTGCTCAGTCCTGGTGAAGTATTTTCTTTTTTCGACTGCATGTCTGTGTTTGGTCCAGGAGTAGAATTGTACTGTCATTGCGAAGTTCCTTGCTTCTACACAATTATATCTTCGGCACAAGAATTCAGTTTGTGGGTAAGGAGAATCCAACAGGCTCGATAATTAGTAATTGTTTGTACAATTCCAAGCTGAAGATCCTTGGGAATTAATCAGACTCTGCCTATGTTTCTGTGTTTATAATTTTCCAATGAAATGTTCCTTTCCCAGACGATTTCTTTGTTTCAAACCTACTGGTCTGTTCTGTTCACTCGTTGCCATACAATCCGCCGTCGAAGTGAAGTTGACCTCTACAGTTCTCTTTCGTTAGAAGTTCTTAGTGACCTCAGTTATAGTAGTCACTAAGTCACTGTTAAGAGTATTTTGTCACTTCAAAGTTCAATTCTGGTGGAAATTATGGCAGTTTTTCAAAATCTTTCTCAACTCTTTACCGAGCAAATGCAAAATCTATGAAAATGCGATGCTGCCAGCGAAGTGATGTGCGTCGTTCAATTTTTCCCGTGCGCGGGAAAGCAACAATGAGTGACAAATGTGCAGTGATGCGCGTCAATCGTTTTCTATCAGCGAATAGAAAACGCTGTGAGAACCAATCAGAATCGTTTAATTGCAATAGAACACGGTAAATTTCTACTAAAATTTGATATGTACCGCAAGACAGTTGAAACTACGCTTTTCTATATTTCCAAGCCCCCATAATACACTTCAGATCAGGACACATGTTGCAACATTATAGTCAACATTACATGAAATTGTTGTGAACAGTGTTTCCATGCCCTGAAATATTGCCTAGAATGTTGCAGAAGTAGAACTCAATTCTACAACATTTGCGAATACAGAGGTGGACACATGAAGTAATTTAGCCGTTGCGTGTATTAATGTACCGTGTGTTCAACCCTATCATGTGCAACAGTGACATGAAAATAGGGCTCAAATGGTCCCACTCGAAAGTACTGCTGCAGTGACTAAGTTAACATGAAAGGTTCATTCCGAATCATTCGCCTTCGTGGTTGTACCTTATTCCATACAGTGAATGTACCTGTATTTTATACTTGGGACAAAAAAACCGGAACGGTACAAACTAATTATCTTGCAGAAAAATACTTACAAATCATTGTTTGTGGAACTACTTTCTTGAATCATTTGGAGGGATGAGGCCCAGTCCTTTTTATGTTTCTAAAGTAGAGAATTATGGAGGATCTTTGTTTCTTGTTTTCTATTTGAACCATATAATCTTGTTTAGACAACGACAAAGAAAGCAATACATATAGAAAATACAGTGGTTATAGTAGTATAGAGATTAGGGCTACGAGCTCACCTTATATGAAAATGTTATATATGTTTGATTACGAGAAAATGTTATATATGAGTGACTACGAGCACAGTGTTCAAATTAGACTATTTATACGATTTCGAGGCCCTACGAGCGGGAATCATTGGTGGCGCTACGAGCACAGCAAAAATTGAAAGTTTTTTTGGAAGAATTACTAGCACAGTTTGAAAAATCTTGAAAAATCATGGAAAAAATTTAAGAAATATTACGAGCACACCATTAGACCGACCGAGCAACTATGTGGGTGTGTATGCCGAAAGGCGCAATTTGGTGTGGTTTTGGTGCGAGGATAGACATTGTAACACCCTAAATGTTGTTTGGCTGGGAATCACTCGAAGGGCAGGGTTAACTTGGGGAGGGAAAGCGAGGGAGCGACGAAGGGAGAAAACGAACGAAGAACGAGCGATTGAGCTGAAAGCGAAGAGCGAAGTGATTGAAGTGAGAGTCGACTGGAGTGCGACATGAGCGGAGGCCGGAGAGGAGGAGCGGAAGTGGAGTGAGTGTAACGAACGAACACAAAGCAAGCGAGCGGCGGGGTGTGATATAGTTTACAAACAATTCCATGAATAACAAACAAAACTATTTTGATATATATTCGTATTATATGGTTACTGATTACACACAAAACTTTACGAGCGTAGTTTCGGGATGTTAGCGTGGTTTTGGGCCCCTGCGAGCGGGAAATGTTGGTGTGTCGACAAGTACGAAAAATTGCGATCATTTGAAGGTCTGAGTCGACGATTTTAAAATGTCCTGTACAAACATAAGGCCCACGAAATAATAAAATAGGATCTAAATATAATCTAAATATAGGAACGAACCGCAACTAGCATATATATTGAATTGATGAGGCGACCACATGCAGAGAGTTTGACAGCAAAACAACTGATGCCTCGTTTCTATGTATCAATCTATTATCAGAACAAAGTTTTTTCTGATAAAATTTTCTGTTTTGATAATTTGTGCAAGACGGTGGAGAGCACTTTTGAATAAGTGGCGGAACTGTGTGATAGTTTAGTTACATGTATGGTTTGGTTGTGGAATATAGATGTTTGTCGATGGACGCTGAAGTTGCATTCGTTTTTATTTTTCCAGAAATCTTCATATTTGTAGTGGAACTCGTATGCAAATTCGTTTCTTTTGTAGGTAATTAATTATTTAAAGGAGCGATGAGTGAAGTGAGTGAAACGAACAAAGAATGAAGCGAGCGAACGACGGGGGATAATGATATAATTCCAAAAATAATTTAAACTCGAACCACGCAAAAAGTTCGAAAAATGGAGAAGCACGTCTGTGAACGATCATTATACGTTTTTAGAGTCCTATGTCAACGATTTTGAAGGACTCTGTATGAACATAAGGCTCATATAGAAAACGAGTTTACTCTAGTTTAGTATTTAATTTGCATATATGTTAATTTCATTTTGATTATTCACAAAAAAAATTACAATTCTGGGATTTTTACAGGGGAAATTTCAAACTTGGTAATTTTTGTGTTAGCAGGTGGTGGATGATGGAACTATTTGTCATGTTGTAAATATTTAAGGTTGTGTAGTATTATTGAATTAGAATCCATATTGCAATTTGAACTTCGAGGTCTATAGAGTCGAGATGTCTCGCGGAGTGGAGGAATTAAGCATGAGATATGAAAGCCACCCCGAGAAGATAGCTGATTTGTTGACTTCGATAAGGGAAATATGGCCACGAAATGCTAATGGAGAACTAGTTACGATTACTTTTACCATGGAGGAAGTCATTGGAACAATCTCTACCGTCGACTTAAATACTCGTATTAGTGCTTGTCGAGTCATGGTGAGGATATTTGAGTTGTATTCACAAGCATTGGAAAGTGAGAGAAGAAGGAGGTTGTTTGCTGATTTCATGACTGCACGTTCTGAGCGTGAGTCGAGGGAGGGTCGTCGGAGGAGTAGACGTCTTCGTCGTATGGGAACCAGTTATTCTCCACAAGAAGAGTTATTTTGAATTATATCTCTATGCCCATAAGCGAGACTTGTTATACCATCGTTTAAAATGTAACGTTTATCATCAAAGCATGACAAGCTTACCTTATTCATTTCGTAGGATCCAATTTGATAGTTTTTGCTTTTTATAGTATTCATTGTATGATGTAGTTGTTTACTGTTCATTAAAGTTTCCATGTAGTTTGTGTGTGATATGTTTTTTGTGATTACTGATTTTTTCACACCCTTTGCTGTTTTGCCACCAGTGTTGTTGTCCTTTACGTAAGAATACATTTTGCTCCTAAGTCCGAAGAATTCTGTTATAGGTTCGCCGCTTGCTTCATCTTTGAATTTACCTAGTTCTTTTTTATTAGTTGGGTTATAGAATTTGGATGTTGTTTTATAGCTACTAAAATCGAATTCGTTTTTTATTTTCCCAGAAATCTTCATACATTGTCGTTTGTTTGTATTTCATATGTTAATGAGTCTGTGTCTGTAAATAGGAGTTTTGCTTTATCACCATAGTTGTGTAGTATGTATTTATAATGGAAGTTATACATTAGTGTTTTGCTTAGTTCTAATATACACGTGCCTATATATATGAAGGAGTGTTTAGAGCGAGACACTCTTTGATTTTGTGGATAATAACGAGGTTTTCGTTTACTATTCTCGAGCTCATGAAAGTTGGACGTGATGAATGTTTTATTAGATCTTTCTTGTTTGTCACTAGTTTGAGATCTATTTGCTTTCTCAAATTAAGCATTGTGCGACCATAAATCAAGTTTACGAGCAACTTGTGGAAGGATACTTGGAAGGCATCTTTAACTGCTTTTCGTTTTTCAGTATTGAAGTCTATGTATTTCTTTAGCCATTGAGATTGATCGAATTCTAGTATTCTGTGTATTTTTGTTAATTTTAGGCCAAGATTTAGGTATAGTTGTAAATTTTTGTATTTTTCTTTGTTATGTAGATTTGGAACTAACTTTTTGATGGATCCAACTGTTAGTTTGAACTTGTCCTTTATACTTTTACAATAATCTGATAATTCATCCTTTGAAATTGTTATTTTTTTCTGGAGCGAGTGAATATGAATTATGCATGTTGTGCAGTTCTTCTGAGTATTCTAGGTCGATTTCGAGTATGGCGCCACGATGGTAGTCGTCGGTATATTTTTCTAGATTTATTTCGTCGATCTCATCTTTAGTTAGCCATTTGAATTTTCCTATTGGTAGTGGCTGTGACATTGCCCAACCATATAAGTTATTTGCGTCTAGACATGTTATGAATTTTGATGGTTTGTTTTTATTGTATTCTTTCATGTACCTGTCGTTTGCTTTTGCGTACCTGTGAGCGATGTATGAGATATTTCCACGCAATCCTAGTTCTTGAAATTGGAACATGTCGACATCCGTCATTAGTTCTAGTTTTACTCCAGTCATTTTCAACATCGCGTCCCATGATAAACCAGGGCTAGTGAAGTAGTGGCATTGATCTAGTTTGTAATATTCATTGCAAAGTTTACGAAAGTTCTCGAAGACATCTGCAAGTAGTAGCACGTCGGATGATAAGTAGAGATTGTGATAGTCACCCATGGTTTTCATGTTGAATGTTTTCCATACGTTTTGCGCATGTTCATATTCTTCGTCTGTTATGTGTTCTTCGTTCAACAGACTATAGAAATGGTCCTTCGTTTGTAGACTAGTATCTTGAAATCGTTCGAAGCTGTCCATGTAGTCGTATGGGTATATGCCCTTTTTTGTCATGAGTTCTTAGTTCTTCAGTATTGAAAAGTTCAGACGTGTATTCGAATGAGTCTTTTGAGAGATTATTGACGAGGTTCGATAATGATTGGCTTATAAAATGAAAACTGCCTAGGAATATTAAGTGGATTTCCCATCATTATGGCTATGAATTTTTCCATGTTGTTTGGAATTACGTGAATATTTTCGCCAAACTTTCCAATCTCTTGTATTAGAAGGTGAGCGTCGTAGCCCTTTAGATTGTGGAAGATGACAGGAACTCTATCTGTTAGTCTGTAGTTTAGGTTGCATTTTTGATGTGCTGATCCTCTATACTTTCCTGTCACATGGTCGTGATATTTGACTCTGACGTCGCTGTAATCGTAGTATTCACCACATACGTGACATGACGTGGCGCATTAATTCAAAGTTTGCTATGTCGGCTTCCGTCAAAATAATTTCTTTGTTGAAGAAGTCCTTTTTGATTCGTTGGCAATCTTTGCTTTCCTCAAACATTTTTTCTAGGAACTTGTACGCCACATTTGGACCGCGATATACTTGTATCGGTTTGCTGTACTTATTGTCGTAACAACAAACGAACTTGTATGCATATCCACAAGCTGTATGTTTTTGGTATAGCTTTGTGTAAGATTCAGCATCGTTTTCCATGTTGGGCGATTTTGAGTCGACGTTTTCTGTTATGCACTCGAAGTCGGCGTAGATTACGAATGGAACGTTTAGTTGTTTGTGGTGGTTCTTGAAATAGACAAAGTTATCGCCGACCTTTGGCATCCTAATAGCTTGTTTTCCATTCACAACAATACAATTCGGCGAATGTTCATCTAGAATGTTCTTGTTTGAAAAGCACTGCAGACAATACATACAGAAGTGTTTTTTCCCTTTATATTTTGTTTGATGGTTCATGAATCTGTTGAAGTCTGTTATTAGGACATAGTGCTACTTTGTCTCATCCGACTTCGATTCTGAGATCAAAAGTAGATTTAGTTGGTTGTTGTACGATTCTTTTGATATGTAGATAGGAAATGGTTGTTTGTTTTCGTAGCCAAATACGTCAGTTTTTAAAGATGTCTTTGCAACAACAATAAGTCGTCATTTTGTCAAATACGCAGCAACTTCATACTAGCAACTGTAAAAACGCAAAACACAATATATAGTTTGCAAGGAAATTACCGGACGACACGGATTGAAGTGGAATACATTTTCCCAAAATTGAGAGAATGTCCTTTGCTCTTTCGAGACAAATCTTGTTTATTTCTAATCTATTTCCATCTGCGCCTTCCCAAGGGAATCTGATAGGGGCCCAAGGGAATTCGACAGGCGACATAAGGGAATTCGATTGGAGTCCCAAGGGAATTCGATAGGGAGTTCGGTTTAGGTACGATTGCAAAGTATCTTGTACCCATATCGCATTCCCTTGTGATCCCAACGGAATTCCCTTGGGACCACAAGGACATTCGTTAGGAGACACAAGGGAATGCGATGGAGGTCCAAAGGGTCGTTAGGGAATTGGATAGGGGTCCCAAATGAATACGATAGGTTCCCCAGGGGAATTCGATATGGGTTCCAAGTGAATTCGATAGGGGTCCCAAGGGAATTCGATAGCGGTCCCAAGGTTCCCAAGGGAATTCGATAGGGCTCCCAAAGGAATTCAATAGGAGACCCCAGAGAAATCGACAGGCGTCCCAAAGGGAATTCGATAGGGGTCGCAAGGGAATTCGAATTATATGAACTGATATATGTTACTTGGCTACTAGTATTGTATTGCATATTTGTACATACACATGGTGTGTACGCAATGTAAATGCATTACCATTGTCCATTGACCGTTGTCCATTGTCGAATGGGGTCCAAAGGGTCTCTAGGGAATTCATTAGGGGACCCAAGGGAATTCGATAGGGCTCCCAAGGGAATTATAAAAGAATCCCAAGGGAATTCGATAGGGGTTCCAAGGGAATTCGATAGTGGTCCCAAGAGAATTTGATAGGAGTCCCAAGGGAATTCCGTTGGGATCACAAGGGAATGCGATAGGGGTACAAGATACTTTGCAATCGTACCTAAACCGAACAAACGCAGTATATTTGTCAGCGTTTGTATATCATTCTTAGAGTTTAGAAGCTTTTATTGTCAAATGGATGCTTGTTCCGTTTCGGAACGTTGGCTAACATAGAGAGTTTAATACAGAAATCTCATTACAGCTTCGCTATAGAATTACATATGTGTCCCAAGGGAATTCGATAGGGGTCCCAAAAGAATTCAATAGGGGTCCAAAGGGAATTCAAGAGTGGTCCCAAAGGAATTCGAATTGTATGTACTGATACTGGACTCCTAGTATTATAATGCGTATTTGATCATACACATAGAGAGTACGCAATATGCATTACAATTGTCCATTGACCGTTGTTCATTGTCGATTGGGGTCCCAAGGAAATTCGATAGAGGTCCCATAGGAATTCCATAACGATCCCAAGGGAATTCTATAGGGATCCCAAGGGAATTCGATAGGGGTACCAAGGGAATTCGAGAAGGGTCTGAAGGGAATTCGTGAGGGGTCCAAAGGGACCCCAGGGGATTCGATAGGGGTCGAAAGGGTCCCTAGGGAATTCGATAAGGGTCCCAAGGTAATTCAGTTGGGTCCAAAGGGAATTCGATAGGGTTCCCAAGGGAATTCTTTAGGAATCCCAACGAAATTCGATAGGGTTCCCGAGGGAATTCGATAGGGGTCCCAAAGGAATTGGGTAGGTATGCTAAGGGAAATCGATACCGGTCCCAAGGGAATTCGATGGAGTTCCAAAGGGTCCCTAAGGAATTCGAGAGTGGTCGCAAGGCAATTTGTTAGGGGCCCAACGGAATTCGATAGGTGTGCCAAGGGTGCTTAGGATATTCGATAGGGGTCCCAAAGGAATTCGATAGGAGCCCAAGGGAATTCGATATGGGCCCCAAGGGAATTCGATAGGGGTCCAAGGGAATTCAATAGGGGTTCCAAGGGAATACTATAGGGATCCCAAGGGAATTCGATAGGAGTCCCAAGGGAATTCTATAGGGGTCCCAAGGGAATACGAGATTGGTTACTACGTAATTTGACAGGAGTCCCAAGGGAATTATATAGGGGTACCAAGGGAATGCGATAGGGGTCCAAGATACTTTGTAATCGTACCTGAACCGAACAAAAGCAATATATTTGTCAGCGGTTGTATATCATTCTTAGAGTTTAGAAGCTTTATTGTCAAATGGACGCTTGTTCCGTTTTGGAAAGTTGAGTGACATAGATAATTCTTTATACAGAAATCGCATTACAGCTTGAATGGAATTCGATATCGATATTCAATATGATATATGTTACTGGACTCCTAGTATTGTAATGCGTATTTGAACATACACTTCGAGAGAGTACGCAATGAAAATGCAATACCATTGTCCATTGACCGTTGTTCATTGTCGATTGGGGTCCCAAGGGAATTCGATCGGGGTCCCATGGGAACTCGATAGGGATCCCAAGGGACTTCTATAGGGATCCCAAGGGAGTTCGATAGGGGTTCAAAGTGTCCTCAGGGAATTTGATAGGGGTCCCAACGGTCCCAAGGGAATTCGATAGGGGGTCCCAAGGCAATTCGATAGTGGTCCCAAGGGAATTCGATAGAGGGCCCATGGGAATACGATAGGGGTCTCAAGGGAATTCTATAGGGATACGAAGGGAATTCGATAGGGAACCCAATGGAATTCGATACGAGTCCCCAGGGAATGCGATGGGCGTCGAAAGGGTCGCTAGGGAATTCAACAGTGGTCCAAAGGGAATGCGATAGGCGACCCAAGAGAATACTATAGGGGACCAAAGGGAATTCGATAGGGTTCCCAACGGAATTCGAATTATATGTACTGATATATGTTACTGGACTCCTAGTATTGTAATAGTTATTTGGATATACCCATGGAGAGTACGAAATACTAATGCAGTACCATTGTCCATTGACGGTTGTTCATTGTCACTTCGGGTCCTAAGGGTCCCTAGGGAATTCGATAGGGGACCTAAGGGCATTCGATTGGGGTCCCATGGGAATTCGATAGGGGTCCCAAGGGAGTTCGATAAGGATCCCAAGGCTATTCGATAGGGGTCCAAGGGAATTCGATAGGGGTCCCATGGGAATTCGATAGGGTCCAAAGGAATTCGACAACGGTCCGAAGAGAATTTGATAGGGGTCTGGTGGGAATACGATAGGGCTCCCGAGGGAATTCGATTGGGGTCCCATGGGAATTCTACAGTGGTCCCAAGGGAATTTGATAGGGGCTCAACGGAATTCGATAGGGGTTCCAAGGGAGTTCGATAGGGGTCCGAAGGGAATTCGTTTAGGGTCTGAAGGGAATTCGTTAGGGGTCCAAAGGCAATTCGATACGGGTCTCATGGGAATTCGGTCGGGGTCCAAAGGGACCTTAGGGAATTTGATAAGAGTCAAAATGTTCCCTAGGGAATTCGATAAGTTTCCCAAGGGAGTTCTATAGTGGTCGAAAGGGAATTTGATAGGAGTCCCAAGGGAATTCCATAGGGGTACATAGGAAATGCGATAGGTGTCCCAAGGGAATTCGATAGGGGTTCCAAGGGTCCTAAAGAAATTCGATTGACTTCCAAAGGCAATTCGATACGGGTCCCAAGGGAATTCGATAGAGGCCGCAAGGGAATTCGGTAGGAGTCCGAAGGGAATTCGCAAGCAGTCCAAAGGGAATTCGATGGAGTTCAAAGGATCACTAGAGAATTCGATAGTGGTCGGAAGGGAATTTGATAGGGACCTAACGGAATTCGATATGGGTCCCGAGGGAGTTCCATAGGTTTCCCAATGGAATTCGATAGGGGTCCCAACGAAATTCGACTGGGTTCCAAAGAGGATTCGATAGTGGTCCCAAGGGAATTGGTTATGGGTGCCAAGGGAATTCGATAGGGGTCCCATGGGAACTCGATAGGGGTCCCAAGGGAATTCGATAGGGTGCCCAGGGAATTTGATTTGGATCTCAAGGGAATTCGTTAGGGGTCCAAAGACAATTCGATACGGGTCTCATGGGAATTCGTTAGGGGTCCAAAGGGACCCTAGGGAATTTGATAGGGGTCCCAAGGGAATTCTATAGGGATACGGAGGGAATTCGATAGGGAAACCAATGTAATTCGATACGGGTCCCAAGGGAATACGATGGGCGTCGAAAGGGTCGCTAGGGAATTCAATAGTGGTCCCAAGGGAATGTGATAGGGGTCCCAAGGGAATTCGAATTATATGTACTGATATATGTTAGTGAACTCCTAGTGTTGTAATACGTATTTGAAGATACCCATGGAGAGTACGCAATATAAATGCAGTACTGTTGTCCATTGACGGTTGCCCATTGTCACTTGGGGTCCCAAGGGTCCCTAGGAAATTCGATACGGGACCCAAGGGCCTTCGATAGGGGTCCAAAGAGAAGTCTTTAGGAATCCATAGGAAACTCGATAGGGGTGCCATTGGAGTTCGATAGGGGTCCCAAGGGTATTCGATAGGGGTCCAAGGGAATTCGATAGGGGTCCCATGGGAATACGATAGGGTCCCAAGGAATTCGACAACGGTCCCAAGGGAGTTCGATAGCGGTCCGGAGGGAATTCGATAGGGCTCCCGAGGGAAGGCGATTGAGCTCCCAAGGGTCCCAAGGGAATTCGATTGGTTTCCAAAGGCAATTCGATACGGGACCCAAGGGAATTCCATAGGGGCCACAGGGGAATGCGGTAGGAGTCCGAAGGGAATTTGAAAGCAGTCCCAAGGGAATTCGATGGAATTCCAAAGGATCACTAAGGAATTCGATATTAGTCGCAAGGGAATTTGATAGAGGCGCAACGGAATTCGATATGGGTCCCAAGGGAGTTCGATAGGGGTCCAAAGGGGATTCGATAGTGGATCCGAGGGAATTCGATAGGAGTCCCAGGGAATTCGATTAGGGTCTCAAGGGAATTCGTTAGGGCCCCAAGGGCAATTCCATGCGGGTCTCATGGGAATTCGGTAAGGGACCAAAGGAATTCTATAGTGGTCAAAAGGGAATTTTATAGGAGTCCCAAGCGAATTCCAAAGGGGTCCCTAGGGAATGCGATAGGGGTCCCAAGGGAATTCGATAGGGGTCCCAAGGGAATTCGATAGGGGTCCCAAGGGTCCCAACGGATTTCGATTAGCTTTCAAAGGCAATTCGATACGGGTCCCAAGGGAATTCGATAGGGGCCACAAGGGAATTCGGTAGGAGTCCGACGGGAATTTGAAAGCAGCCCAAGGGAATTCGATGGAGGTCCAAATGGTCACTAGGAAATTCAATAGTGGTCGCAAGGGAATTTGATAGGTGTCCCAAGGGAATTCGATTGGGGTCTGAAGGGAATTCCTTAGGGGTCCAAAGGCAATTCGATACGGCTCTCATGGGAATTCGGTAGGGGTCCAAAAGGGCCCAACAGAATTCGATATGGGTCCCAATTGAGTTCGATAGGAGTCCCAAGGGAATTCGATTGGGGTCTGAAGGGAATTCGTTAGGGGTCCAAAGGCAATTCGATACGGCTCTCATGGGAATTCGTTAAGGGTTCGAAAGGGTCCCTACGGAATTCGCAAGGGGTCCCAAGGGAATACGATTGGGGTCCCAAGGGAATTCGACTGGGTTCCAAAGGGGATTCGATAGTGGCCCCAAGGGAATTGGATATGGGTCCCAAGGGATTTCGATAGGGGTCCCAAGGGAATTCGATAGGGGTCCCAAGGGAATGCGACAGGGCTCCAAGTTACTTTGTATTCGTACCTTAACCGAACAAACGCAGTATATCTGTTAGTGTTTGTATATAATTCTTAGAGTTTAGAAGCCTTTATTTTCATAGATAATTTGATACAGAAATCGAATTACAGCTTCGCTAAGAATTTGGTGGGAATTCGATAGGGGTTCCAATGGTCCCTGCGGATTTCGATAGGGGTCCCACGGGAATTCGATAAGGTTCTCAAGAGAATTCGTTAGGGTTCCAAAGGGACCTGAGGGGTTTCGATAGGGGTGCCAAAGGTTGCAAGGGAATTCGATTGGGCTCCAAGAAGAATTCGATAAGTTTCCCATGCGAATTAGATAGGGGTCCCAAGGGAATTATATAGGAATCCCATGGGAATTCGATAGGGGTCCCAAGGGAATTCGATAGGGGTCAAAAGGGTATTCTATAGGAATCCCAAAGGAATTATATAGGGAAGCCAGGGGAATTTGATAGGGGTCCCAAGAGAATTCGATAGGGGTTCCAAGGGGAATTCGATAGTGGACCCGAGGGAATTCGAAAGTAGACCCAAGATAATTCAATAGGGGTCCCAGGCAATTCGATAGGGGTCACAACGGAATTAGATAGGTTCCCCAGGGAAATCTATAGGGGTCCCAAGTGAATTCGATAGTGGTGCCAAGGGATTTTGATAGGGGCCCAAGGGTATTCGATAGGCGTCATACGGGAAGTTGAAAGAGGTCTCAAAGGAATTATATAGCGGCCACAAGGGAATTCGATAGCGGAACAAAGGGATTTCCATAGGGGTTTAAAGCCTCCCTAAAAAAATCGATAGGGGTCCCAAGCGAATTCGATTGGGTTCCAAAGGCAATGCGATACGGGCCCCAAGGGAATTCGATAGGGGACCCAAGGGAATTCGATGAAGGCCCACAGGGTTGCTACGGAATTCTATAGGGGTCCCAAAGGAAATCGATAGTGGCCCCAAGGGAATTTGATATGGTTCCCAAGAGAATTCAATAGGAGTCCCAAGGGAATTTGGTAGGGGTCCAAAGGGTCCGTAGGAAATTCCATAGCGGTCCCAAGTGAATTCGAGAGTGGTGAGAAGGGAATTCAATAGGGGTACAAAGGGATTTCGATAGCGGTTTAAAGGGTCCCTAAAAATTCGATAGGGATCTCAAGGGAATAAGATAGGGGACCAAAGGGTCCCAAGGGAATTCGATAATGATCCCACGCGAATTCGATAGGGGTCCAATGGAATTCGGTAGGAGTCCCAAGGGAATTAGGTACGAGTCCCAAGGGAATTCAATAGTGGCTCCTCGATATGGGTCCCAAGAGAATTCGATAGGGGTTCCAAAGGAATTCGATAGGGTTTCCAAAGGAATTCAATGGGGTTCCAAAGGGTCGCTGGGGATTTCGAGAGTGGTACCAAGGGAATTTGATAGGAGTCCCAAGGGAATTCGATAGGGTTCCCAAGGGAATTCGATAGCGGTCCCAAGGGAATTCGATAGCGGTCTCAAAGGAATTCGATAGGGGTCCAAAGAGAATTCGATATGGGGTCCCAAGGGAAATTCGACTGGGTTCCAAAGGGAATTCGATAGCGGACTCGAGGGAATTCGACAGTAGACCCAAGATAATTCGACAGGGTTCCCAGAGAATTCGATTGGGGTCTCAAGGGAATTCGTTAGGGGTCCAAAGGCAATTCGATACGGGTCTCATGGGAACTCGGTAGGGTTTCCAAGGGAATTCAATAGGGGTCCCAAAGGAATTCGATTGGCTTCCAAAGGGAATTCAAAAGTGTGCCGAGGGAATTCGACAGTAGACCCAAGAGAATTCGATAGGGGTTCCAAGGGAATTCGATTGTGTTCCAAGGGGAATTCGATAGTCGACCCGAGGAATTCGAAAGTAGACCCAAGAGAGTTCAATAGGGGTCCCAGGGAATTCGATTGAGGTCTCAAGGGGATTCGTTAGGGGTCCAAAGGCAATTCGATACGGGTCTCATGGGAATTCGGTAGGGTTCCCAAGGGAATTCGATAGTGGTCCAAAGAGAATTCGATATGGGGTCCCAAGGGAAATTCGACTGGGTTCCAAAGGGAATTCGATAGCGGACTCGAG
>JAOBYG010306628.1:0-16697 GCA_025403545.1 Epizoanthus stellaris
ACTCGCGTGACTTGTGCGGATTGTTGTTGAAGAATGTTCCCACAGCACAAGGTGTGAAAATGTTTCATTTGTGGTTAAGAAAGCTTGCCCCTTCTACAGTCTACATGCAGGAATGAACTCGAATTTGTTAAGAATTTTGAATTTATACTATTTTGCATTAACAAAATAAAATTTAAAATAGAAAATTGATTTCAATAAAACTTTAAAAATTCTCGTCCAAATTTTATTTTATTTTGGTTTCGCAAATATAGGGTCGGTCGGATCCGTGCCTCGAAGAATTAATTTGGTCTGGCCTAAGGTATGTTCGGGTACCAATACCATCTTACGTGTGTACTGCATCTTAAGTGAGAATCCTTTCCAAAAGCCATCAATATTGGGGGTAGCAAGACGCTTGCAAATATGAAAATGCATCTCTGACTTGGGTGTAACTATACATACTGTTTCCAATAACATGAAAACCTTGGTTGGTTCCTGAACCACTTCGCCTGGTGAGCAATACATCGGTTAGACCGTTTGTTAACACCCTTACAGGAAAACTTATCCTTCGTTCTGAAACAATAATAAGTCCTAAAACACAAACGAATGATCCCATTCCCTTCCCATTCAACTTTAAACAAACCCGACATGCGTTTGTCAATTGCTCTGTGTTCAGGTGTGTTAGTCTAGGGAAACCAGTTGTATTTATCTTGTTAAAACTCCTCTTTGAATTGTGGCTTAACAAGTTCTGCAACACTTTCCCCAGCGATGGCAATGTAAGCAGAGTCAGTGTCCATCTCACAGTACTGAAAATCAGAACGATCTAAATATTTGTCAAGAAAATCAAAATAGAACTGTAATATGTGAAGCTTTGCATACTGGTAAACAAAAAATCCTACTTGAATGGATAAATCTAACTTAATAACTTTCTTACAACACTAAACTTCGTGTGTGTCTTCATCTATTTTATCTAGCTGTCTAAAAGAGTGTTCACTAGCTGTGAAACTGACGCATCATTAAAAAACTTGACATCTCTCCATCTTTCCATGTTAGTGATGGTCCTTCCATAACTTGAGTTACCAACCTGTTACAAAATCAAATTAAACATTTTTTAAAACTACGTTTTTCACAGCTGGTATGTATGTGTGTGCGTGTGTCCTGGAGTGTATATGAGTGTGGGAATTGGGGGATTTAGAAAACCAAACTTACCAAAATCAAAGGCAGCAAGATACTTGAAATACCTCAGTTCTTCAGGAACGTGTATGCCTTCATCTGCTAACTGCTCAAATACTGTTTGGGGAACAACATAGGCACCACCAGAAAATCTGAGTTTGGTTTTGGCTTCACATGTTCATTCGTGGCGGTTTAACATGAAGCCATCCTTCCAGTACTTTCCACACTGGGAACAGAAATATGATTTGGAATAAAGGGCCAGGTTCTTGATGTAACTGAAGTGTAGCTTGTATGGGTTCAGGTATATGGTGTTATCATAGTGGCGATGAGACCGTTGCACCTACTTGGCTGTGATTTCTGGCTTGTTTGTTTCTTCATTATCTTCACTTTCTCTGACTTCACCATGTGGAATATCTTTCTCCAGTGTGTACACAAACACATTAACTTGAAACAGGTTCTCAAGTTCAGGCAATTCTTCTAACTTTATCCCTTTAAATACACTCACTGGTGTCCCGGTGGCTTGTAGATACCACTCAAAATAGTGCTGTGAATCTCTTTCAAGGTTACTTTGATGACGGCCGTTATGGAAAGCTAAGTCACGGAAGAAGCATGGGTTGTTGGTATAGGGGTCTCCATTTTGTTTTCTACAATCCAAAGGCACGATCCCCTCGGTTTTCTACAATGTAATGTGACAGAACTTTTCCTCGACCAATAGGGTGCCAACGGATCTTTGACACTTAAAAGTACATGTTGATGATCATAGGTACCACCCACTTTGAATTTGGTAGCTGATTTTCCCCCATTCGAGAATGTTGAGATTCTGCATGGCTTCGAGGGCTTATTGGAGATCAGCAGTTGTTACTGGATGGATAGTGGTATTAGAGCTCACCTGTCTCATTATTTTGCAAGATGAAACCAAACCCCATGTTTAACTTGAAGACAGAGGTCTGGTCAGCAAAGATCTGGGTGGCATGTTGTCGGAGTTCACCAGGATTAGTATCACTGGGTGGAAATTGTACCAGTCGAGGATACGGTTCTGGTGACTATGGTGTGTACGAATCTCATTCCAGTGGTTTTCCAGAACTTCATGAGTTTCAGGGTCAAAGGAGTGAAGGGGTGTTTGAGGCATGAAAGGGGGTCATTCCAACTTAAACTTGCGGCACTTGGTTGTGGGAGTGGCTGAGGCTCAACAGATTAGTTGGACCTGTCATATTAAGTTTATTTAGCAATAAATACACAAATATTAATAAACATGTAAATACAAATGAACCAGATAAAGGGCGGGTACAACACATATGACACAAACATTTAGACAAACATACCCGCCAATAAATCAATACTGCAATAAAACAAAACCAATGGAACAAAAACCAATGGAACAAAAGCCAACATTAAAGTAACAAATGTACAATAAACCAAAAATCGAGAATGGAGATGTCTGTAAATCAACATGTATACATGGCGAATGTAACAAATCATGGGAGTTCAAGGACGAAGTTTAAAAGTTGAGGGTTGTCTGGAGAGAGTTGTGGCTGAAACCGGTGTAGAAAGCCAAGGATCACAGTTTAAACTACAAACACGGTATCATGATGAAGTAGAAGTTCATGATGATAGTAAATGGTGTGTTACAATCTCTGTGTTCTCTGCACGCTTTTGCTTCCATACTGTTGTCTTATCAGTTGTCTGTCTGCATCGAGTGATGGAGTGTTCATTAGTTTTTCAGGAAAATGGGATAACCTAACTCGAAAAGAAGCTTGTGGGCGATTTATGCAAGGTGGAATAGGCATGAACAATTCATAAAGTGATTGCCAATCGCCGAATTTAGGATAGTTATTTGATGGACCACCTCCGACGAGAAAGGAACATTCTTGAAGCACTGATGCTGCATGAGTAAAAATCAATAGAAACCTTTCACGATAGACAGCAATCAGCAGGTCGGTAATGCTGAGTGCTTCATGAAACTCAGTGTGTTCCATAGTCTTAAAGCATATCGCCAGTTGGTGAAGTTGTCATAGAATGCCGGACACAACATAAAATCGGAACTGATAACTAACGAAGACCTGGAAAGCAGTTTTCACTACACAACTGAAATAAATGAGAATTTGGTGTGGTGGAAACAATACAAGACCACCATCATCAGCACAAATTCCGGCGTTTAACATGACTCACAAGTGCACCAAAACAAGGATTGATGTGGCTTTCTGAATCAAATCTAGGGAAGATATCCAGAGAAAAAGTCGAAGAATGAGACTGGCGATAAAGCATTAAGGTGTTAATAAACAACCAGGCGGTGATCTGTCGTACAACGTTTGAACAATGACTAGACATGAACCCTATTAACCTGATCGGTTGCATAAACACAAATAAAATAACATTTGCCCAACAACGTATGAAAAAACCCGATATAGATAACAAAACATCTAATAATAAAAAAAATACTTTATGTCAACGTAATTTACCGCTCGTCATCTCAAATATATGAGAAAAGTGAAGCATAATGCCCAATAGCCTGAAATGTCAATAAGTTTTAGGAATGACGAAAATATTTTTCTTTTGCCTTAACAGCAAAGAAATCTTCTGAACAGCCCGGACTTCTTCGCTTTCTTCTTTGTTTCATTCAATTCGCTGGTCCTTTCCAGAATGCCGTCCAGTTTGTTTCCATTTCGTGCCATTTTACTTCTGATTGCCTAGTATAAAACCCCAAAATAACAATAAGTTTACACGAATCCAGCAGATAATGCCACAGAGAGGTCTTTAGCTGGTCACAAACATATCACCTAAACATAATCTCTCGATATGTACTCTTATTCCAACACAAGTTTTATTTTATACAAGCACATATATCAAGATTATTAAAAATTACAGTTTCCCATAATATCCCATCGTCAAGTAAATGTGAATGAACATATACCAACACAATATTTGATCAACTAAAAAGCACCGAACCTGAAGAAACTAAACCATCAGATTAAATCATTTAATCATCAGCAAATTTAATGGGTTCTTGAAACAAATTGAATGAACAATTAAAATTATAACTTGCATCATGATGTTAACAATTCAGGAAGTAAAAAGAAATAAAATCAGATACTTTTTAACAGCACATAAGTAAATAAAACATCACAGCATACGTTTTCTTAGATGACTCTTTATGTATAAATCAATCAAAGAACTTTTGATAAAATGATTGTAAAATTAAAAGATCAAGACCTTTCCAAACATCAAAATAAATCAAGTTCACAAAAATATTCTCACTCAAGAATAAATGAAGTGTGTAACAGCAGACTAAAAAGCAAAATTCAGAGAGCAAACAAATTCATGTCACAGCAAAATATCTGAACAAGACAGCATATAACATAAGCAAGGTATAAATGTTTCATTGAAAGAAAATGAACACAACATTTGAGCCAGTTGAGGCAGACTGAATTAATAAATCAATTTCAATTCACTGAGAGCAAACTCTTTAAAGAAAATAATTAGCTTTTGAAAATATATTATGTTCACACGAGGGCTGAAATCATAAAGTCACAAACCAACAGAAAATATTTGTGTCAGTCATCTCATCAATTTTATACACCAAATGATTTCACTGTCGAAATAAATCGATGAATTCAACAGAAATTATTGTTGAAGCTTTTTTGATAAATAATTTCGTTTATATTGCTCAAAACACTTTTCAACTGGACTTCAGATTTACATGTCAATCACTTTGAGTTAAAAGCCATTATTAAGAGATCTAAATTTAATGGACAATAACAATAGGATATATACTGACTTGAACTCGACATTTCATTTATAGCATAACACGTTTCTGAAGCAGATCTTTATAGAAAGTTCATTCGATCAAAAACTGTGAGTTACTTCTTCAGTGCAGGAATTATGTTCAAGTATTTAAACATGTTTAGAGTGGTTTACAACCAGCATTGTACAATCTAGAAATATGGAAACATTCGTTCGAACGCAAATTACAATTCAAATTTGGAGATGAAATAACAATAAATTTATTAGTATATTGGCCCACGATTGTAGTTCAGATTGATATTAACGTGTTCGGTAGAGTGTAAATTTAATTTTATAGTTGCAAAATAGATTTTAGATCAACTCACCGGCTTGATCTTTACTTGGATGTTTACGTTTGTTATTGGTTGGGGTGGAAGGCTTGTGTGTTTGGATATGGGCCCTGTAAGGCGCCTTGTTCCAGAACTTCTCTCCACATGTTCCACAAACATATTCTCTCTCTGCAGCTCGCCTTTGATGAATCGTTTTGTGATCATTAAGATGATCTTTTCGGGAAAACTTCTTATCACATCAATCACACTGATAGCATTTGGTCTATGTCTGGGTAAGCGCACAAAGGACTTGCTGCAAGTGTTTCAGTCAAAGCAAGCTTTCTTAGCCACTGGTGCTGGCTAAGTTTCGTCCCATTAAAACAAGATTGTAAAGGTAACGGTTTGCATTTCTGTCGATCAATCAACGCATGATTCTAAACAGATACTCTCAACTTCGAAAAAAAAGTTCCAGTCGAATGTAAACAAACATGCACGCTTCATATTCAACAGGCAAAAGTAAAATTTCAAAGTTTATAAAGCAATGAAAATACGCACACTCGCTGGACTTTTACGTGAAGCCCTGCCACCGCGTTGTTCGATAATTTCGCCGTAATCAGCATTAAGAATCTGTAAACACAACAAGCAGATTATTGTTTAAAAGTACTGAATAGAACAAATTGAAGTACGCCATACAGCTACGATTTTATTTGGCTACATAGGCCTTTCAACCTTAACGGTCCTCTTCAGTGTAACACAGCAGCGATACAAGTAACCAGCTCTTATATATATACATATAATGGCGTGTTGGTATGTGGGTGTGTCAGTAGTAGGTAATTCCGGTAATTTCCTTATTTAAAAGTGTAGTTCGGTTCGGCTTCCAAGTGTAATGGGCAGCGCAAAATACCAAACAATCTCAAAGACAGAAAGTACTTTGCATTTACTGAAAAACTCACTGCAAATCAGTTCGTCAGGAATCGACAAGCATTCCTAAAGAGAAGCAGATAAAATTAAAGTTTAATGTGTGGTTGTTGTATAAACGTTTGTTCACTGGGGGTGGGAGGTTCATAGTAACAAAATTCCTCGGTCCACTGTGGCCCCAACTGCTGTGATGGTAGTTGTTCAAATACACGTGCTGGAAATCATTCATTCAAATCAACTCACCAAAATTCCATAAATTTCTGTCTGGGAAACAGGTTCCAGAAGTTCTGCGAGACATCCTTGTTCAGCAACAAAGTTCTCCATTGCTAGACCAGTGATTGAATTTCCTCAAAACATTTAACACAAACTCACTCTCTCGAAATCTCAAGGCAAAGTGATCAATCAGTCACTGCCATTCATGCAATAATATTTCCCTACTCATCAGTTTCAATCTCATCTTGCTGTTCGTCCTGAATGACAGCTGCCAATTCCCCTTGCGGCATCCTTCATTAATTTCTCTGCTACTGCCACTGAACCTTGTTTTGCCTTTTTTGTGTGGTTATTGTATAAACTTTTGTTCATTGGGGGTGGGAGGTTCATAGTAAAACGAAATTCCTCAGTCCACTGTGACCCAACTGCTGTGATGGTAGTTGTTCAAATACGCGTGCTGGAAATCATTCGTTCAAATAAACTCACCAAAATTCCATAAATTTCTGTTTGAGAAACAGGTTCCAGAAGTTCTGCGAGACATCCTTGTTCAGCAACAAAGTTCTCCATTGCTAGACCAGCGATTAAATGTCCTCAAAACTTTTGACACAAACTCACTCTCTCGAAATCTCAAGGCAAAGTGATCAATCAGTCACTGCGTGTTTTCAGATCAGAGGGATGCGCCAACATCACACTCTTTTGTGCTTTGCGTACACGTTACTAGCTTTTGTTTGAATTCGGAAAAGGTTTGAACACGGCCCATAAGTCAGCAAAACCACGAAATAAAACGGTTTGAAATCGGTTATGGACGTGACATAAGCAGTATTCATGATGTCGACCCTAAATAGTAATATATTCGACCCTATTATGTATTAATATATTCCACCCTACTTTATATTAATTTATTCCACTGGCTTTTTCTAGTATAATTTATTCAGGTGGATTTAATCAGAATCCACCTGAAATTAATCAAGAGTCCACCTGGAAAATCGTGCTAAATCCATGCACTACATACTACTGGCAGGTAGTCTGAGACTGCCTCAATCTTTCTTGGCTGGAGTGTTTGACTTGCATCGCTAAACACTTCTGGTGTATTTCTGTCCTCTATCTCATCATTCAAAGTGTACACTGCCTGTAGTTTTGCAGACAATGAAGTTTCATGTCACAACAAAACCTTGTGGTCATGAGCAGCAACAACTCCTTTTTTTCCTGCAGCTGCTGTTTCTTTGTTTTCTTCGATATTAGTACACTCCATAATCCTTTTCTTACCTTTGGATCCTGAGCTGATATACAGAGTGGCTGAGATGGCAGCCGTTTCAAGTTTCTTCTTATAGAACCACTTGTGCCTAAGGCATTTGTATTCCGAGTGCATCCAGGCAAACATCTTTCTAACAGTTTCAATCAGTTAGTGTATATAAACTCCAATTCTCTGGAAAAAATAGGGTGTAAGGTTTGATATAATAGTAATAGTGCAGTCCCATAATCTTGATATGCTTTACAATTTTTAAAATCTAATGTATTAATTAAATTTAAAATAAATATATATGAAATTACGATTGAAAAGAATAAAATCAAGGCCAAGATACTAGAAATAAGATATAAGTTAAACAGATACCTTTGGTATTTGCCTGTGTGTACTCCACTAGACTTGAACAGGGCAAAACTCGCGTCTCTCTTTGGCAGGGAGATTGCAGCTGTAATACATTTTCAACTTTATTTAGGTACTACACATTATAAATTTACAAAACATGAATTATAAACTACATACAAGAAGAAAGTACCAACCCTGCTTTGGTTTCATTTTGCATCCGTTAACAGCATTGTTTTTCTCATTAGCATTCAATGGACCACTTTCAACGTTGTTCAAAATGACATGCCCATAATAGTTTACATTCATGTAATGGCATCCTTTGTCAAATGGCCTACTTTACCTGTGACAAGCTTTCCATTGCCCAATTTCTAATTTTCTTGTTGAAACGAAGGCAAAACCTTTTTAATTGTCATTTTATACGTGCCCTAAAAAATCCAACTTAAGTACCCCTTGTGCAACATCAGCTTGTATGCACCAGTAACATCTCAAATGACAGAACAACTCATTTATTGAACAAAATTCAATCTGCTTAAAATCATAACCGAGAGTCAGAAGGTGGAAAAACCTTTGCAGTAAATGCCACAAAACTTTCCACCCAAGTCGCTTGAACAGTGCCCAAGCGTCAAAGCTTATGAGACTGCCTTTTATTAAAATTTTAGTCTCCAAATTTCTAAACTAGCATCGTCTCATGCCTCAACTTAAATGTAATTAATTTCATTAAAGTTTTCCTATTTCTACAGAGTTTTTGTATCGAAAGGTAAAAACACTGTCTTCATCGCTATCATTTTTTGTATTTCTAAAATAGTTTTATCTTTGTCATTAGTTTTAGGTGTAGGAGGGCCATATATTTGTCAGTCTCTGGTTGTAAAGTGTTACATGCTCTGTAAATAAAGTTGTTATATATTATATAGTGGTAAATACTTATATAGCATCTCCATATTTCACGTCTTGATTATCGGCAAGTTTACCTCCACTCTCAAGGTATCTGTCTTCTTCCTGATCTACCCTCTGACTGTAACTATGGCCTTTATGGAGAGCGAATCCAGTGCTGTTACGAATGTTTCCGTGTGGTGATAAATCTTAATAATACCACCTCCACAATCCAAATCATATACGAAACCAGCAGGTCAAATTGTTCC
The DNA here is from genome assembly GCA_025403545.1 of Epizoanthus stellaris. Taxonomy (NCBI): domain Eukaryota; kingdom Metazoa; phylum Cnidaria; class Anthozoa; order Zoantharia; family Epizoanthidae; genus Epizoanthus; species Epizoanthus stellaris. The sequence goes on from JAOBYG010306628.1 coordinate 9,054, forward strand.
AGCATCGGTTCCATCAACACTGAGTTCCCCTGTCTCAGTAATTTGTACCTGTGCCACGATGAGAAGTTGGTCGACGTTAGAATCAAGTTTTTAGTCACAGAGATAACTTTTTACTATCATACGTGTATTACGAACATGCATCAGAATCTATATTTAGCAGACTATGGGGCGTGTTAACTGGAAAGTATATTGTTTGGTTGGGTCAGGAGTCCTAGTTCTGTCCAGGTCTCATACCTCAACTTAAATATAATTAATTTCATCAAAGTTTTCCTATTTCTACAGAGTTTTGTATGTCTAAAATAGTTTTATCTTTGTCATTATCTTCCCGCGACTCCTTCATGTGAACCTTTCTTCCTCTTGTACGCCCTTGATTGATTGAAATCAACAATCTTTATCATCAGTTTGTGAAGCCCCCAGGCAGTGCACACACTCAGGTTCAATTTGTAGAACGTTTTGTCCAGGTATGCTTACTTAGCTCATCTTCCAAGAATTTTTCTAGTTTTCCTTTAGCATCTTTGTTCTGGTTCTCATTGATTCCATGGAATACTAGATTGTTTCTTCATTGGTAATCATCCACCTCAACCATATGTTCTCGAATTTGTTCCAAAACTTACTATTCTCAGCCTTTAAATCCTCCTTGCTATTCTCTAAATTTATGATAATGACTTCATTCCTCTCTGGCTTTACCATAATTACTTGTAATTCATTCATAACTTCGGTTTTCACCGCTTGAAGTTCATTCTTAGGTCACAAGTGCAGAGATCTTTGAAAGGGCCAAGCTGAGTTTCCTTGCTCACTGTTTTTGTTTTGATCTTGTTAAGGACATAGCAGTTAAGAAATTCTATTTTTTCTTTCACTTGTCTTCCTCTTGCACAACAACAACAACAACAACAACAACAACCTTATTTAGGTACTACACATTATAAATGTACAAACATAAATTATAAACTACATACAAGAAGAAAGTACCATTTCCACCTAAAATAACCAAAGGGCTAATCGAGTTAGGTGATAAAAATTGAGGATTTAAAATATTTTGGTTCAGTTACAATATGGAAACATGCACAAGGGGAAAAAACCAACAACCCCCCCCCCAAAAAAAACCCCAAGAAAAACAGAGAAACTTAGGTGTTAAAATATGTTTGAATTAAGTTTAAAATTAAGTAGTGCTTTGAAGACGGATCTCTTATTAGATTTAATGGAGTCAATAGTATTCCACGTTTTTGGACCAAAGAATCTTACATCACAAAACAAAACACATTCTCCTTCATCACATAGCTTGACGCAGGACATGTATATAGTGAAAGATAATTAACTGTTGAGTTGAGACAGTCAATCAACATGTGGACCTGCCTTCTGTGGACGATTACTACATAAATTATATTGGGAAACCAGAAATCACAGGTTACCTTTGAATGACGTTTTCTATTGAATTATGTTTGTTTCATGCTCATTTTGATTGAAAACAATTGAAGGACAAACTCTATTCAATGACAGAACATGTGTGAAGTTTATAAAAGAAAGTTTGAAATAACAAATTAGACTTATTAGTATCTAATAATAATAATAATAATGATGATGATGATGATGATGATGATGATGATGACGATAATGATAATGATAATGATAATGGTTTAATAGCAATATCCACCAGGTGGCTCTTGTAATGCTAATTACATAAGATGAAATAAAGATTGAGAGCTAAAACCAAAATCTTAACTAAACTACCTAATATTAGTAGTAATAAGAGTAGTAGTAGTAATATAGTTTTAGTAATAGTATTAAGCCTTGTACATTATCTTACTATAGACGTAACTAGCAGTAGTATTTTTCAAAAACACTGCCTCTTTAACTTACCAATTTGAACGTCTCTCTGAAAGTCATTCGCACCGTGGTTAGCATTGTCTGGCTTATGGGTTCATCTGCTTCCTCAGTGGTCAGGATTGTGATGTCTTCTGGATTCAGTGAGACAAGTTTTACTTGTTCAGGATCTTTATTCTGGCTCGAAGAATAACGGGGTAATTGCATAGTGGCAGTTTTAATGCTGTAAATTTTTTCTCAGGAACTGAAACAGACCGATATAGTTTGGAAAATCAGACAGACACACTTGTTACCATTGGTAGGTCATGCAGAAGCCAGATGTTGCCAACATAGTTAGTACTGCTTTTCTAGCACCGTGAGTGATCATCATCAGTCCAAACATTTTTGGAAAATCAGATTTTGACTGTTTCGACTTGATCCTACTTAGAGCAGCAATAGGAGATATGGCTGCTTTAAACTTGTCTGTGTTCCATTTGGTTGATTCTCCAACAGTCAATAACTAATGTCAGATAGCAGCAGCAACAACAACAACAACAACAACTTTATTAAGGTAGTCCTATTTCTATACATGGTGTTACATACCAAATGTGTTTTCGTACAACAAAATAATTGTAATAATCCTATTGGCATAGGTAATGATATTTTTCATGTCTTATTTTCATTGCTCGATAGATGTAAGCAACAATTAGCCTACTTAATCTATGGGTCAGTATTATTGAAAAGAAATCTAACTTTATCAGTATAGTCAAAATTTGTAAATGGTCTATTTCGCTTGTTTATCTTGTCAAAAAGGAAAACTCTTAAGTCGTCATAAAGTGTGCAGTGGAACTGAAAATGCATTTCATCTTCAACTGAGTTAAGTGTGCAGTGGGGGCAAATAATTAAGTGTTCAGGAGTTTTGGGGATTGTAAATCTCCCAGTTTCTATTTTCAAGTTGTGATTTCCAATTCTGAATTTCTGAGATAGTTATTTTATGTTCAGTATTTTTGATATGGTTAATAAAGTCTGGATATGTTTAAAAATCGAAGAATATTTATGTTTTGTATTTAGATTCATTAAATTTATTTGATGACTTTCCAGAGATGCCAAAATATTACTTTTTGCTTTTGTTAATATGTAAGAAGGATTGGAAAAGTTGATTGAAGTTACAATGAGTTTTAACCTTACTGATTAAGGTCATATTCAGGGTGAACTTGGCTACTATTGGGGCACTTTGAAAGTTATATCAGCAGAATAGAAATAATAATCACCCAAACATGATTAATGTCTCATTTTAAAGGCTGATGATTAAATTTCATATAAAAAGTATTTTCGGCCATGTTGACATAAAATTATGCCGTTGCCATGGTTGCAAGATCAACAAATCCAGTGATAAAATAAGTTGAAAAATTACTCTTGTGAAAAGAATTGAAGTCAAATAAATGTAATGATAATTTAACCTAATTTTATTATATAGGAGTTCATTGGGATCTGTTGAATGTTATAAATACACACTTTTCTGATAATTATTATAAAATCTCGCGAAATTATAGCAAATTAATAATTAACTAGTGCAGAAGAAACTTAAAAGTTCCATATCTCTGCAATTAACAGGAGTAGCAAAAAAGTGTGTATTCATAACACAGCTTCCAACAACAGAAACAATTCCTGAAAATTTCAAACTAAATGGATAAATTGTGTCCGAGATATCTTTTGTACAAATTGTAAAAGTATGGTACTGAGAAAATGCAGGTTAAACTTCAAATTTGCATATTTTCAAAGAAAAAGTGGTTTGAGCAAGTAATATTAAAAAAACATATTTACAAGGGCTTGAAAATGCACGTTTATGTTAAGGAACAACTTATTTAGCTCAATTTAGCTCTTTTTAGCCCTTTTTGCAGGTGGGGCAGAGTTTTCTGGAGTCACCAGTTCACCAAATTGCCCCGCCCTGTAAGTTACGCCTTCTTTTGCAACTTGTTTCTCAGCAGCACCTTTCTTTTTGTTCCGTTTGTTCTGTCAGCTCTTCCTTGCATCTAATGTTTGACACTTCTGTGCATTCTTTATTCTTTTTCTGTCTTTCTTTGCAGAATGCGTGGCTGAGTGTGAACCTGGTGAAATGTTCATTTTGTCCATAAGTTCGTATTTGCCAGTTGCACCGCTGTTATAGTGGATCACGGCAGATGTCACTGCAATCTCCACTGACTTTTTTTCCATGAAATTTGTGTTTAGGACATTTACTCCAAAGCACCATATTCAAGCACTCATTAGTGTTTTGAGTAAATCCCCCAAGACATCTCTGCAACAGTTTCCGATCTGCAAGATCCTTCCAAGTTGGCATAGGGACATCAAGAAAAACAGGGGAGAGGCATCTCTTGTCAGAGTACTCAATTTCCTCATCTCTCTGTTTCACTTGGTCCCTCTGCCACTTGCACCAGGAGCTATCTCCTTTTGGACAATACTTGTGCTGTTCTTTCATTCCTTTAGGATTTCTTACATAGTGGTACAGCACAGCCCACACTGCCTTCTCCATGGCATCCAGATTCAGGCAGTTCCTCCTGATGGCTACACCATACCACTTCTGCAACACATCAATACGGTCCTCCGTCAATCTTCCTTGTCCTCCCATTGTCTTATCGTCAGCCAATTTGCCTTTAGTTGTGCTTTTTAGTCTCCGCAGACGTGATCCCAGTCGCGTTTGAACATGACCACAACAGTCAAGTTTCTGCACAGGGTGGCGAGGCCCATATGGCTGTAGCCTGGTCAATTGAATAAATGACTTGCTATCGCCATCAGATACCATTTTGGTGTAGCGCAAGCCATACTGTTCCAATGAACGAGACCACAACCTCACAGCTCCTTCTGATTCCATGGCTGGTGATGAGCCTTCATAGTTGGCATCACATTTCTTGTGATTTGCCTTCTAGTTCTTGTACTCTGCAGATTCTGGGTCTTTGTTTGCCCACTTCTGACACTCGGAACAGGTCTTACATAAGACCTCTGCATCAGTTACGTCCCCAGTTGCAACCAAGATGGCGAACACAATTCCAATCAGGGAAGAGTAACCCCTTTTTGCCCAGGTGCCGTCAAAACTGACTGGCATCAAGCACAGTGTCCTCTGCCAACTGTTCATCTGGATGAGATTTCTGATACCATTCCCTATATCTCTCTGCTACTTCCTGAAAGTGGCTTGCACAGAGATCTTCAGAAGCATCAGCAATGTCATTCAGATGATCATAGTAACTATCGTCACTGATTGAGGGCATATTCATGACATCACAGAGAGTATTCATATTAGCTGGACCACATCCCATCTCTGTCATGCCATATACCATTCTGCGGTTCACATCAGCAGATTTACCCCTCTTTGTTCTGTTCTTGGATGTTCTAAGAGGGGTACAGAAACCACAGGCTTTACACTGCATGTGAAACGAACTGGCAAAACCACTACGCTCTGCTGGTTTCTCTAACAAGACAATTTTCCCTGTGTAAGCAACAATAACTGGTATAAATATAACTACAGTGCAGTAATAGTTACAGTGTTTAGTCTTACTAAAGGAAATAAAAATATTCATGTTATTATTTTTGTACATAAATATAAATGCTGCACATAACATATGTGCAAAATATCTATCTGCCTTCCTGTTTCAAGTCATTACAAACTCACCTCTGGAACATTTATGAATTTTACTGAGAGCATCTGCCAAGCACTCGGCATCAATGAGGCAATATCCTTGAGGTGGCTCATATTCACGGGTACTGCTGGTGTTTACTGCAACCTGCAGACATGGACTCCTCCTGCCACCGTAATTTCCTTTCCGATGCCGTGGGAACGGGTCGTAACACTTCAACAGGTTTGTTTGAGGAGGAATCGGCGGTATTAGCTCCCAGAGTTTGACTTGTCGAGTTTGTATTTTGCTGGAAGTCTTGCCTCTCATCGCAACTAGACCCGTCAGAATTTCCTTGCTCTTCGAGTTGAAGTTTTCGAAGATTTGTGCCATCTGATCGCTTTCCATGGAATCCTCTACGCTTCTTACTATATTGTGAGCGAGGTTTTCGTTTTCCTTGTCCTCTTCCACTCATTAATTATAAGCTTTTATAAATTACAACCCGAATTTTGCAATGAACACTGTAAAATAGAACCAAAATTGACTTCGAGTGTAGCGGTAGGTACTTCATGTTAGTTTCATGTATTGCCTCCCTACAGCTGCCACTGACCACAAAGAGTGATGCTAGAATACTGAAATGAATCGGTGGTGGGAAAATGAGCAAAATAAAGCACAAAAAGTTGGGAAAACGAACGAATTAGGAAATGAACGTGATGCGTAACCATGGCAACGGATGTAAACATTGTCCTAGTTGGGAGAGGGGGTAATTTGAAATGAGACTTTTTGGTATTTAGACGAGAGAAACAGCAATAAAACATTCGAAATAACAAACTATATATATGAAACTGTACTTTCCTTCAAGAAACCAAAAAAAATTTAAAATTTAATAACGAATCCAAACCATTAAACACAATACCCCATAACAAACGATAAATCTTGAGCTCGGTGTACCCTCTAAGAAAAATAACTACCCTTAACTCCCCCATTAAACATAAGTAACACAGAAACCCATAATCACAGACCCTTACTTCTTCCATAACAGTCGTTGCTAAACCATTAAACAATAAACCATATATTAAATGAAAAATCAAGCTGCTCCATGAAAACTGCCATTTAGCCTACCTTTAGAATTTTTTTTTTATTAAAGTGCCTATGACACGAAATGAAAAAAATCGCAGAGTTGCAGGAAAAGTATTCCTTATTAACATTTCATGATTGAAATGACCCCCAAAAAATTTATCTTTCCGAAAAATACAATTGTTTGAAGCGCATTTTGGTGTAAAACGTGAGACAGGAGACTGGTGACGAATTTAAAGCTTGTGACGTCAGTAGATGTACCCATATTAATTGCGCAACTTTGCATTGTTGTTCATTCGCCTGGAAAGTACTGTATTCTCAGGGAAAAGCACCCGTCGCGCGAACATCGAACATCAACAATGAGCGGTTCAAGCAGTGAATCGAACGAATTAAGCAACGAATCATGCGAAGAAATGTCAGAAGGAGAAGTCGATTCTGACGAGATGGAAATTTTTATCGGGCAACACGTTGCACACCAGGATGAGCCGCTTGCGGACAGCGAAGATGATGATGCAATCAACACAGACGACCCCGATATGCTCTCTCCCGCTACTTTGGCGGCAAGATATAATGGTTTGTTATCATACCAAAGTATGACTGCCCATCTTCATATACGTTAATCTGCTATCATACGTATAGCATGATTCATACATCTTACTCAGTGAATTTTCAATTCTATTTTCAAGAGGAGATTATTTTATTACTTGAAAATTTTTACAATGCTGTTCATTGATTATGACTAATCAACGATGTGGCAATAAAATATGATACAAGTCGGTTATACGTACCTTTCTTTTGTTATTATTCTGCAAATTAAATTTTACTTTCCTTATTCTAAATAATTAATATAAATTCCGTAGGAGAGGGAAGGTGACATTTGTATTGGTTTGAAACTTGTGGTTTACTGCTTCGTACACTTTAGAAGATTTTCAAACACTCACCTTTCCATTACGCCTTGTTTCCTTGAATTTCATTAAGTTAATTCCTAAGTTACTTGAAATACCTAGTCATTTTGATACGAGGTTTGCGTTTATTCTGACCAGTTCGTTTAGCTTATTAGCTTTTTATACCTACGTGAGGTAATGGAATGTTTTGTGGCTTACGTTATCTCTGACAATTTACATTTCAAAGGAAATGGGTGGGTTTTATAGTTTCCGTTCTT
>JAOBYG010307739.1:0-16686 GCA_025403545.1 Epizoanthus stellaris
ATGACATTTTGACTTTTGAAAGAGCGCAAGCTGAAATTGCAGATAAAGGGCCTCTGTTTTAATTGCACCGGAAGCAAGCATCATACCGGCCAGTGTCGCGCGCAGTCGCGCATCATGTGTGCATTGCAAAACGACATCACTCGTCTATCTGTGAACAGGCAAGTGAACCAGCTGCGTTGACAGCGACCCAGGAGGGGGAGAAAGTGTGCCATCCAATTGTTCTCGTAAAGGTGAATGGCGCATGCCACGGGGGCGACCGTGTCATATGCCTCAGGGTATATATTGGACAGACTGAAACTTAAGCCAACACGCACGCTTACACGCCGCATACAAACCATTTTGGGCATTGTTACAAAGCGCATCGAGACCTATGTCTTAAAAGTGAGTGACACTAAAGGAAACTGTGTAATTCCCGTGTGTGCCACGCGTGTGGACCGCGGAGAACTGTTGTCCGTGGACAACCCAAATTATGCAGAAATGATTCGCAATTATCCACACTTGAAAGGAGTCCAAAAGGAGGATACAAAGAGTATGCTTCCGGTTCCCATTATCCTTGGGGCCAGTGAATATGCCAAAATAAAAACACCTGAAATCCAACGAACCGGAAATTGGGCCAACCTGTGGCTGAACGCACGAAGTTTGGCTGGACAATAATGTCCTCGGGCAATGAGGCGAACATGGACAACGCGGACCGCCAGCACCGATTATGAAATGCTGTGCAGATTGGATGTGCTTGGCCTTGAAGACACACCCACCGGAGATCAGAATGTTGTGCACGCAGAGTTCCTGGAACAACTCCAGCGCAGTCAGGAGGGGTGGTACGAAACTGCCCTTCCTTGGAAGGGAAACCACCCCCCCCCCCCCCTTGCCAAACAACAAAGCTGGGAGCTTGAAGCGACTGGGGAGCCTGGTGCAGAGACTCCAGAAAACTGGGAGATTCGACGAATATGATGCCATCATCCAAGACCAGCTTGAGGAAGGCGTGGTGGAGAATGCAGAAATGCCAGCCACTGGAAGAGAGTTCTACATACCTCACAAGGCAGTCGTGAGGGAGAGTGCCGAGACAACAAAAATGCGAATTGTCTACGATGCCTCTCCGAAAGCTAACGACTCGGTGCCCTCCCTTAACGATTGTCTTGAGATTGGACCACCGCTGCAGAACAAACTATGGAAAGTACTTGTGCGGGGGAGATTTCACGCCATCGCACTCGCCGGTGATATCCGCAAGGCTTTCCTGCAAGTGCGGATTCGCGCCGAGGACCGGGATGCGCTGCGGTTCCACTGGCTGGATGAAAATGACCGCCAACAGGTGCGCACACTGCGATTTACCCGGGCACTCTTTGGCTTGGGACCCTCGCCATTCCTGCTAGGTGGTGTGATCCAACATCATCTAGATGTCTGCCGACCAGAACATCCCAAGTGCGTGGAGGAAATCGAGCGTGGCATGTATGTTGATGACCTAATGACCGGAGGACAAACTGTCCCACAAGTCCGTGAAATGAAAGACACCACAACCGAGATATTCAGCAAGGCCACATTCCAATTACACAAATGGAACTCTAATGTGCAAGAGCTAGAACTCTCTGAAACACCTGAGAGCGAAGAGGGCCTGAGCTACGCGAAACAGCAGCTGGGCGTCATGTCTGGAGAGTGCGGTCTCCTCGGATTGAAATGGAACAAACGAACTGACACAATTGGGGTCGCCTATCCTATGGGCGTCACCCAGCCTACAAAGAGGGGTATTCTTGACAAAGTAGCTAGGATATATGATCCCCTCGGCCTAGTTGCGCCTACCACCCTACAAGGAAAGCTGTTCTATCGTGAGGCTTGTGATAAGAAGTGCGCCTGGGATGCACCACTGCCACAGGAACTTGTGCAACGGTGGCAGAAATGGGAAAACGGTCTTTCCAAACAAGTGAACGCCCCACACGGTCGTTGACACGGGCACAAGAGCCAATTGAGGATATCTCGCTTCATACCTTTGGAGACGCTAGCGGCAAAGGCGTTGCTGCGGCTGTTTACGCTGTTGTTACCCAAGCATCAGCAATCAACCAAGGGCTTGTCGCAGCAAAGGCGAGATTGGCAAAACAAGGACTCACAATTCCACGCATGGAATTGGTGTCTGGTCACATGGCTGTGAACTTGCTGACCAATGTGCATGATGCATTACAAGGGTTTCCCGTGACAACACTACACTGTTGGCTTGACAGCAGTGTGGCTCTACACTGGGTGTGTGGTGACGGCCAGTACAAGCAATTTGTTGGCAACCGTGTACGCAAGATTCGGGAACACGAAGGAGTCACCTGGAGGCACGACCCACCAACGAAAACCCGGCGGATCTCGGCAGCAGGGGCGGGCCAGTAAACGAGGAAAATCGGCTGTGGTGGAATGGGCCAGAGTGGCTGCATGATCGTGACAAGTGGCCACTAGACATTATAACTGTGAATGCTGAATCAAATGCAGATGCAGAGGCAAAGGCGACCAAGCAATTATTCGCCTTAGCCACATCAGCTAACGACGAGTTAGACGACCTCCTCTCCGAAGCCAGATACTGGAGAACCTTGCGGGTGTGCGCGTGGATCTTGCGGTTCGCACGCAATGCCCGAAGGCTAGCGAATCAAAGAACCAGAGGACCACTCATAACTGAAGAAATCGAAGCACAGGTGCGGTTCTGGGTACTACGAGCACAGCAACGAGATGCTGAAGCCCTTGAAGAGGATCGCCTGCGGTTGAACCTGCAAATGAACGCGGATGGAGTGCTCGAGTGTCGGGTAGGATACAAGGACACTATCCCATCTACCTACCCGACACATCGACGTACGCCGAGAAGTTTGTCCAAAATGCGCACAGGACCACGCTGCATGGAGGCGTGACTCTTACCATGGCCAAAGTCAGAGAACGACACTGGATACCGCGACTTAGGCGCCTGGTAAAGAGAATCATCAAATAATGTCACGGGTGCAAGAGATTTCAAGCCCGAGCCTATGCCACACCACCACCTGGGCTATTTACAACCACCCGTACCGAAGGAACAACTGCGTTTGAAGTGATCGGGATGGACTACGCCGGGCCATTACGGTATCGGATCTCCAAAGAAAGAGCAGGGAAAGCATATGTCTTGCTCTATTCCTGCAGCTTCACGAGGGGGATCTACCTCGATCTACTGCCCAACCTGGAGACAACAGAGTGTCTTGATAGTCTGCAGCTGTTCATCGCCCGTCGGGGACGTCCCGCGCGTATCTACTCGGACAACGGCAGAACATTTATCGGTGCAGTCAAGTGGGTGAAAGCGGTGATGAAGGATGAACAACTACAGGACTATCTGGCAAAGAACAGAATCAGGTGGCAGTTCAATCTGAGTCGCGCCCCATGGTGGGGTGGTCAGTACGAACGGATGGTGGGTTTAGTGAAAACAGCCGACTTGGAAGGAGTTGCAACGAGTGCTCATCAGCGTGGAGGTAACACTAAACGACCGACCTCTCGGGTACCTGGAGGACGACGTGCAGCACCCAGTGATAACTCCAAATTCCCTGCTATTCATACGACCCAGCCATCTACTGGAGCCACAGCCCCATCTGATCGAAGACTCCGATTTACGCAAACGTGCTAAGTACCTGAAGAAATGCAAGGACGCCATGTGGAACCGATGGACTCGGGAATATGTTCGTGCACTTCGAGAGAGACATATCTGTAATACGGGAAAGAGGCACGACATACCACAGATCGGAGATGTCGTGATCATAAAGGGAGAGGAAAAGAACAGAGGCAAGTGGTCACTTGGGATAGTAGAAACTCTCATCACAGGCAAAGATTGAGTGGTGCGAGCTGCGAGATTGCGCTCGGGGAAGTCACAGCTCGAGCGTGCAATCCAACACCTATACCCTCTGGAGCTCTCATGTGATCGGGAACGCATCAAACCACAAGCTGCAACACTGAACCCACAGGCGGTTACTTTCAGACCCAGAAGGGATGCTGCGGCTGCTGCAGAATTGCAAGTGCGCCAGATCGCAGAGGGCGATCAAGAACATTGAACTGAACGTTGATTCTGAACAATTTAAGTTTACGAACTTTAAAGTTACTGTTTGTGCACAATTCAGTGTGTTTGCCTACCCTGTAGTCAAACAGGGGAGTGTGTCGGAAATTGTGCTTATTTTAATCTTGTAGTAAAGGTCGCGTGAGAACTTAAGAGTGCTGAGTGGCAAGTGAGTGCGGTGCATGAAGTGTGAACCAGTGAGATAAGAGCTCGAGCAAATTGCCACAGAGCGAAAACAGCGAAGAGATTATATATTGTGAGAGAGTTGTTGTGAACCGAAGGAGTTGTTGTAACGAGTCGAAACGAGACTGGAGTAGAACATTAAAGAAAACGTGAACGTCAAACTGTCTTATTTTCAAAACTGAAACTTATCTTGTTACCATTTTCCCGTGGGAACGGAGATCTAACAAAAATTTGTTGCTGCATTCGATCACTGGCTGTACACTATTATTTACAACATAGATTCTTATAATAACTAAATAATGCCAAACTAAATTACATTGTTTGCAAATATAATTTCTAATAATAATAAGAAGTGACCGCTCAGGTCGACAAATTCTACTAATGGAAAGCGATCTTAGCCTTAGATGTTCTCTTAGTCTTACCTCTCCCTTCAGTAACACCGTAGTAAAGATAAACCACGCAAGCCCAGCGAACAATGAGCTTACACCGCTGGCAAGAACCCATCTCCGCCTTCCCACTCGAGATATCGCCACTGTTCCCCCGAGCAGGAGAGCGTAGTCGAACAAGCTTAGCGGCACAGCCTCGTGGAAAGCATCCATTGTTTCAAGGCTGGGGATCGGAGGAGGCTAATTGAAAATTATTATAATTTAATTTATTCCAAATTCACGAAAGCATCTTAACCACACGGCTGTTTCAGAGTCTTTAGTTCACGCATGTCAAGTACGTTCATTTCAAGTTTTGCATGAAAGACCGCTGTACTGATGAAATGCATACTCGGGTTCCCAATCAAAAAGTAGAGCCCACGTGTTGAAGAGTGAAATAAAAAGTATATGCGCTATTGATAGATTTACTTTAGTTTTCTGCGCAGTTACTACAAACTGGAAGACCAAAGTCCAATTGATACGCCTGGGAAGAAGCAATTCACGAAGAGCGCTCGATGGATTCGAGAAATATGTCACTTTTTCGGATTTGGATCAGAACGCGAGTTTCATTTACATTTCACAAAGTGTAGGTTTGAATAAAATTTACGCAACTGGTGAAGTTTTCCTGGGTAAACGGGTTTATAATCGCGAATATATGGGTCTTCTAGTTTCCAAATAGTTATTCCGTGACTTGCTCCATTTTTGTTCAAGCAACAAAATATCGTGTGAATACGATGCAGTTTGGCGGACGCCATTAGAGTAAATACGCCATTATACCAGAGTCATTGTTTACATGCTGACCGAATTTTGTTTTCAAAGCTTTGTAAAGATCTGTAAATGATCATAACGAGCATGTAATTAATTTCAGTAGTCCAGCATAAACTACAGTTTACAAGAATTCCGACTGAATATCGACCAAACATGATGACGTGCAAGCCTTTGCTCACTTACGCAACTGAACTGTAATTTCCGCGAACGTGATCAGATCAGCTGTTCCGTTCGGATGCAGCACTATAAAGTTGTCGAGTCAAGAGACGAGTATAAAATGATATCTTTTCGATTATGTAAATCTCAGTTTGCTTTTACATCGAGTTTAATACAGACGAGTCTCCCTATCTTGACTTCAATTACGTATTACTGTATATATTCCTGTAGTTCCATGTTTATTGTATGTACTTTGTAGCAACACAAAGAAGAAATAAAGCATCCTTTCCGCTTTGCTCATACACATGAAACTCTCACGCAGTCCATCTGATAATGTGATCAATATTTCCTAATTTGTGGTGGACGCCTGAAAAAAGCAAACGAAAGGGAACGTAGCTACACGTGTAGTGAGAAAGCCAGTTTATTATTGGAAGCCTTCAACATAAAAGTTGATGAAGATGACCCAAACTGCACTCCATTAAAATTCTGTCAAAAGTGCTACAATGCAGCTACAAGGGGTTCTGCCTCAGTTACAATAACTTCTTGGCCAACTCACAGAAGGTCAGGTGACTGCTCAGTATGTAGCCTTTATCTAGATCAAAGAAAAGGAGGCAGGCCAGCAAAAGCAAAGAAGGGACGGCCAGCAAGTGGTAAAGGTGGGTCAAAATCAGTTGAAGCTGTATTTGGTGGGATGCAAAAACACATCAGTTTTGATCCTGATGTGACTTTGTTTGCCGACATGGTTTCTAAAGCCAAAATTAAAAGTTACCGGGGTGACAAACCACTTGACCCAGGCCTGCTTTTTGAAGAAATCAAGCAAGAATACCTATGTCCCATCTGCAGAGAAATTCTTGACCAGCCAGTGCAAACAAAATGTAAACCACATGCCCACATATTCTGTGCAGCTTGCCTTTCATTTGCCTTTACAATCTGTGGTATGTGGTGCCCCTTATGTAAGATATCTACAGAAGATCCTGTTGATTTTGTTGAGCCAGCACCAAATGTGCTTCAAGTCATACTTGGTGAACTGAAAATGAGCTGCCATAACCCATCATGCAAGACAGTGCTGAGGCTATATGAGTTTCAACACCATGAGTGCACCATAACTGAGGAGCCTACCACTTCCCCCAAGACTACGCCCGATGTGATTCCACCTACCCCTACTACACACCCTACTGCCATTACACAGCCATCTGTGCCTGACCCACAACATGGTGCAGACCAACCTGGCACTAGCCATCAGCCGACTGTTGGTACAACTGTGAAGGAAATACTAGCCACACCAAGTGGCGTAGTTTCAAGAGAAATGCTAGAAGTTGGAACATTTATATTGAAAGCTCTTTTGGCAAAATCTCCAGATGGCCAGTCTGCATTGTTCAAAACAGGTGGACAAGTAAGTTTATTACTTTGGGTTACTATCAGGTAGATAATTCGTACAAGGTAGGGTAACAACAACAATAACAAGCCAGAGCATCAATAATCTTATTTATTACATACATAAAAGAAAAAAAAAGTTACAACTATAATGGGTGGGGCATCAAAGGAGAGGCGCAGAAATTAGCTATTCTCGGGGAGTTCAAAACTTGTATGCACAAAATTGTCTCGTGCAACCAAAACTTAAATATTGTGTTCCCATTTTAGCCAATAGAAGTTGTGAAACGTGTGCGACCCAGAAAATCAAGTGACAAGGCCACTCCAAAAACAGTAAGAAACAGGTCAAAGTTTCTGGCAACATCAAGGCAAACTGTAAGTGGTGGGGCAACCATGGAACAACAAAAAGATGAGTTCAAAGCCATGGACAAGCCTGAAAGAGAAAAACTCCTCAAAGATTCCTTGGGGAAGGACTTCAAGCTTGATATTCCTGTTGGGGACATACTAGCCCTAAAGGCTGACCTGGGTGATACCTGGTATAAACTGCGCAAACTGAAAAGGTTCGTTTAAAAAAGATTAATATTTTCATTATCAGTTATCATAACAAATTATACTATGTATTACACTAATTTAATATAATAGGCTTGATACACATTATAGTATAAATAATGAAAGAAAATGATATATCAAATAAATAAGCATTACTGTGAGACCCAATTTACTTTGCAGGTGGTTCCTGCAGTGGGGACTCGCATGTGAAAGTGAAAAAAAGCAGCGCATGCAAGTGAAGGAGCTCACTGATCCGGAGAACCTTGCCAGTGAGATGATTCCCATGGAATTTACATGTGCATCTGGAACTGGAACAGAAATAAAAGAAGCCCCATTTGTTCATGTGAAGGACTTGCAGCGATTTGTCCACTTTCACTTGGATGAGAACAATGAGTAAGTTTTTGCCTCCTTAATTAAAATTATCTTAGAGACAAAGCAAGCACAAAATATTGTAAAATTATTTGCAGTCATGGCACCATAGCTCATGTTCAAAATGTTGATTCCAAAACAGGGCAAACCGACTGACATGGCATGCTGGAGTCATTCCAGATGACAAGGTTCATATAAAACTTGGTGGTGATGCTGGGGGAGGTAACTTCAAGATGGCATTCCAAGTGGCCAACCTTGAAAAGCCAAATTCCAAATCTAACACTGTGGTCTTCAACATATTTGAAGCCAAGGACACCTGGGCTAATCTGAAGACAGGGCTCTCTACTCATTGTGAGCAGATAAAGACACTTCAACTTGGTAGTTGGAGGCAAGTAGATAAATCTATAGATCCAGCAGCGAAACCACCAGGGCACAATATATAAATATTTACTGACCATGCAATGCCTAGTTATTTTTCAACAACTTAAATCTATTCTTTAACTTTCTTCTCAGGGGAAAGAAGCAAGTTGTCTTCCTCTTTGGAGACTATGAGTTTCTGTGTAAGATCTTTGGTATCACAGGAGCATCAGGTAAACAAATAATTAACTAGTGCACAAAACTCCAGCTCAAATGTTCCACCCACACAGCAAAAAACATACGGTCAATATCAACTTTTAATTTGTAAATCCCATTAAATATCCAACCAGTTGAAAATCACAAAATATCTCAATGATAAACAATTATTCTTGTAGCTACAGATAAATTCTATTATTAAATGTACTGTAATACATTTTAAAATTTTGCTGCAAATTTTTTTTAATATATCTTGCTGAAAATAATATTTAGATCCTTCATTCATTCCCAAGGAACATTCCCATGCCTATGGTGCGCGGAATGCAGTATGCTCGCAATGATGTCAGACGTGGAACTGTACAACCACGAACACACGAAAACATCAAAGAGGACTACTTGAACTTCACTGCAGATGGTGCCAAACCTAACAGACAAAAACTGTTTCACAATGTGATCCACAAAATGCTTCTTGATATTGAACTGGAAAATGTAAGAAATAAACGAAGTATACTGACGCAAATTTCGGATATATACGTACGTACGTCGGTGAAATTCTGCCTGACAATGTCGTGATAAGGAGGATACTTGTACGTGAATTATGCTGGCGATTGCCGGCTGTGAACAAGAGCTGGTGCAAGAATTTACCCTATTTTCCAGTTTACATAACTGACCGTGCTGTATATTTATACTTGTGTTTGCCGAGGATCATTTTAACCTCCAGTGACGATCGAGTGAATTACAGTGCAACTAACAATAACAGCTCCTTTAATACATTTTAATTTTGACTAGTAAACGACTTCATAGAGTTAAAATTGTATATCTTTACATGCAAAAATCACCACAACGGTGACAGTGTACTGTTTGCTGTGCTTGTTCTGCTGTAGCGTTTCGAGAAGACGAGCGATTTATTCGTAGGATTTTCTGCTGCTTGTACAGTCGTCAGTCGCTTTGGCTTTGCAGGATTTTCATTTCGCTTGTTCACTTGTTGATGGATTTAGGAAAGTTACCCGCCGGTGTGAGTGAGAAGTACTGCTACCTCGACAGCAGATGTCAAAAGAAATATGTTGTTGCCTAACAATGGTGCAATTCCGTTCTGCCAAGATCACTGATTTTTAATTTTTCCTACCTCTGACTGCAAAAAATACTTGCCATCGAGGCTGCAACATTAACCCTATCTTACCCGGACATTAACATTTTTTGGCTTCGATCTCACAGGTGGGGAGGCGTTGGGCCTCACCATCATCAATCCTTATTATTAAGTGCAGGGTAATGGAACTTGGCACAAATGGTAACTGTCATAAGATCTACTAAATTTTAGTATTAGGTTACACTAATTGGTTATGACGTCATAATGACGTCATCATATATGTTTTTATGTACTTTTGCTAATGTTTAAGTTACAATGGACAGGTGAAAAACGAGCTGTATTGCAAGAAGTACTCGAGGGTGCGAGAGAAAAAGTAGATTACGTAATAATGACGTAGTTATGACATCACATATTATTGATTTTCGCTTCAAAGCTCTTGAATCCCCTACAATGTTATGAAACAGATCCTAACCTATGTAAGCAAGCGTATAATAACAACTTCACGGTTTATTAACAGAAACGTAGTCAGTGGTGACGATAAGAGAGGTTATATTAAGGTTTAGGCCGTTACCATGACAACAGTGTCAAAATTAAATATTTCCTTTATTCTCCATCCAGAACCTTAGAATAATGTACAGAAATTGTTGAGACTAAGACGAAACAAGAATCAAAACCCGTTCATAGGAAGTCCTCCAAAGCTGTGTATTTACCAAAATAAGTTTATAGTTACCATAGCAACAACAAAAATCGCCATAACTCCTTCATCAGTTTCTCAATCGATATGGTGGAAACTTTGCACAAATGCGCAGCATGGCTAATGTCACATTTAAGGCCAAAACTGTGCATTTTGCTGGATATGGAACAAAAAATACGACGAAATTCAAAATGTCATTAATTTCAGAATGCAGTGTGTCAGTTTTTGAAAGCATCAAAATTTTTCGGCAAAAATTATAAAAGGGGCCGGTGCCTTCTATCTGAGCAGAATTACTAAAATCCAAAACGTCTACCTTGAAAAACCGGTTACCATGGCAACATATTAGAATGTACAGTGAAAAATGTTGCACCAACAGCTTCCCCTTAAAAATGTAGGAAAAGTCACCAAATTTCAGCTCTTAATTCAAACGTGTCCCAAAGTGGGTTAAGTCGCTACAGTTTTCAATTCTAGTTTGAATATTATTTTGAAACTAATTTCGACTGTCTCTCCTAAAGGAAAATTGATATACATAGTTTCTGCTTAAGTTTGAAACAACAAAAAGTATTAATCTTTACACTGGTACTCTGGAGGCAGTAACACTTATAGACGGCGAATATTCAAATAATGCCACATTAAAAGGGCACTTGCCATGAAAACTCTTATTTGGGAAGACGTTTTTCTAACTGGACCAAAAACAAAATTATTCTACTTCAAGTCTTTTTGTTCCACAACAGATGCGTCTGAGTATTCTGCAGGAGTTAATGTTGAGTCTCTGGTGCCCTACTAAGCTCAGTCCTTGTAATGCTAAAGAGACCGATTTGAAGTTCATGTACCGTTGCTGCTTCCCTGGACTTTTTATAAATGAGTCGGATGGATTCATTGTTTGCTTACAGGAAGAACATGTAGTTTCTTGTAACATTTATTATCTAGCATCGTTAGCGCGAAAGTCCTATACCATTTTGCCTTGTTCCATTTGGGGTCTATTTCATAACTCACAAGACAGCAAACCGCAGTGTGTAGTTCCTGCATTTGTCGGATATGCGCAATGAGGAAAATGGCATAGAATTAGCACTTTATATTAGAAGACACGCACACTCAATTTACAGGCCATAGCACCAGAGCCACGTGTTCTAATGTACTGATCTTTCCTTTGTTATTGAGTTAAACAAGTGAATTGAAAAACAGAAAAAAACTAGAAATGCCATAAATCTGTAATATGCCGAATGTTTCTTGAGACCTGCTGTGGGGAGGAAACAAACTGACAGTCATGTTCATAACAACAACTGAACAGTAATATTTGCCGTGAGCGTAACGCAAAGTTATGTATTTTAGAACTATTTCTGCAAATATTTCTAGAGACGGGATACTGATTGTATTTTAAAATATTTGAAGAAATGTATACTTGTGTGCTTCCGTTGCAAATGTTTTGACTTCAAGTATATACAAGAGAAACGCAACTGAAACAGATAGTAAACTGATGATGGTAATTTAAAAGTGCTGCATTTTATTCACATATTAACTCTTTGATATCATATAAAGTCATCATATCAGGATCGAGGCGCCGGAAACAAATATTTTGTGGTCATAGAAACATTATTCACGTTGGCATGCATCATGGCTGCAACATCAAGTCGCTACAGTTTTCAATTTTATTTTGAATATTATTTTTCCTCTCCTCAAGGAAATTTAATATAAACGTCTTTTTATGTAAATCTATAGTAGGCCGAAGGTTTCTTGAGACCTGATGTGGGGAAGAAACAAACTGACAGTCATGTTCATAATAAAAATGGTAATATTTGCTGTGCGCGTATTAAACAAAAACTTGTGTATTTCAAACGCATTTCTGGGGACATTTCAGGATACTGATTGTAATGCTTGTCTAAGATAAATGTGTAGTTGTGTGACTCCGTTTTAACTGACTGAACACGGTCATCATCCCAAAACAGATGGTCAACTGATGATCCATTGTAATAAAAGTGGCTCTTTTTATTTACATATTTAAAAATTTGTTTATAACATATAAAGTGATCATATCAGAAGGACGCGAAAAAAGTGTTATGGTTAGTTAAACATGTGTCAATATGTAAGGTGGCCGAAACTTCTATTAAATGACGATTTAGTTATTTTAGTGGGAAAATGGAATAATTAGTCAGCAATGTTTGCTTCAGCCATAATGGGTTGCTTATTTGTACTATATGCCATTTAATAGTGGACATTTGAGCACGACCTGCACTGAGCTGATGTGTCTATTTCTGTGAGACTGTCACTTGGGGGCGGACTGCATTAGCATCGCTTATGAGTCATGGCTTGTACTATACACTATAACTATAAGTTATAGACTTGGCACGGCCTTAGAACAAGCGAAAACAGATTTTGCAGTGAGTGTTAGAGACCCCATAGATAACAGTACTATAGTTTTCTGACAACTAAAAAGCGTCGATAGCTATTAGTGCTCGGATACAGCTTATCTCCACGCGGGTATTTAAAGAGTCGATTACACACGTTTTGATGTAATTACCACGCATGTATTCGTCACAATAGCGAAAGACAGGTCGGAGGCTTCGTTGTTGATGACTATGATCACAGACGGAAAAATGAGTTGTCGATGACAAAACGATCGCTTTTGTCATCGAATAAGTAAACGAGTTTCTCGGTCCGCGATGATTAATTCTTGCTGACTAATATGCAAACGACATTGCGGACCAAAAAGCGGAGTAATTCGGCCCTTCATACACCACTCTCCTGGTACTGAACAGAAATGTGTGTGTGTATGTGTATATGTGTGTATGTGTATGTGTGTGTGTATGTGTGTGTGTTTGTGTGTATGTGTATGTGTGTTTGCGATTTCATGAAGACTCTTCATCAACGGATCCTTTCAGAAGTGAAGGGAGCTAAAACCAAACAAAGTGCAGATTATTTGTTTTTTATTTTCAAGTTGTTACTCAGTAACGTCACTAGATATAAATGCTTATGAAACTAATCGAACTGTAACGTACGCAACTGCATGTAAAAAGATGGAATACAAACCGCGAGAATTTTATGTGAAAATAACTTAGTGATGACAACGATGACAACCTTGGAGACCCTTGGAGTTGAATTTTAAAATTAAACAAAATGAATTCAATAAAGAACTGGCTTAGGAAACGTTGTGCATGTGTTAATATGAAATTTTTGCGACATGTTTTTTCGCGTCACAAAATATTCGTGTTTTACTGAATACAGATACAGGTCGTTTAGAGCTCTAGCATTAATAACGCTAATTACTGTATCAAATGTACACTGAATGAGAGGGAATGTTTAGCGTCTCCAACTACAAATAACACATAGAAATTAACTTTTAAAACATGGGATGTTTGCGAAGACTATTTGACAAGCTGTTTCAGACATGTGTCTCGGTGGAGGCGTTAACTGGGCGCATCAATGTCTGTCGGTAAGTGGTCGCATTGTCACATATCCCCATGCATGATAGAAGGCCACCTAGCTAGATGTTCACTCATTCTAATGGGATAGTCATATTTATATAGTACATATATAACAAGCGGTAATTCATTCACATTAGTTTGGAAGTCAAAACGGAAGCGGACGAAGAAGAATGTCATCTTCCTGAGGAGGAAATATTATGGTAAGCTATAGTTATTTCTTCATTCTTTATCCCACGAGTCCGCAACACTTACCAGGGCAATTGTGCTCAACAATAGATTGGGTTGGTAACAAACCATTCGGCGCAATTGTATATTCTGTCTAAAACAGATTAAGCAGTGAAGAATACTATTTTTCCAGAAAACTACTACTGACCAGAAATCTATATTTTGATCACAAATATTTCAATTACTATTAACTGACTAAATCTTTATAGAAAGATTGGAAAGCCGAAGAGGGAGATATTATTGTTGAGCTAGTATCTTATAACTGAACTTCCGGTATCGGTGGATCATCAAAGCCAATTTAAAATTGCAAGGTTTTTAAAAACAGTAGCCAGAGCTAAAATTTATCAGTGGCCAAAAAATACTAATACTAAGGCTAAGGAATCTGGAGGTATGCCCCCCAGAAAGTAAACCAGATTCTCGAAAATGGCATATCCTACACATTTTAAAGGTCACTTTTGAGCAAAAACCGAGGCACAACAGTTTACTGTTGTGCATGGAACAAAAAGTCTTGAAGTAGAATAATTTTTTTATCTAATTAGAAAAGCGTCTTCCCAAAGAAGAGTCAGTTTTATAGCAAGTGCCCTTTTAATGTTATATTATTTGGTATTTTGTATTTGGAAGAATATTCGTTCCTATATGTTTCATTACCCCTAGAGCACGAGTGTAAAGATTTAAAATAATCTTTGTTGTCTCAAATTTAAACAGAAAACCATGCATATCAATTTCCTTGAGGAGAGAGAATTGAAATTAGTTTTGAAAATAAAGTTAAAAATAAATTTAAAACTTTACCAACTTAATGTTGCAGCTATTATGGTAAGTATTTCTTGCAGTCAGAGGCAGGAATGACTAAAACTTCAGTGATCTTGGCAGAATGGAATTGCACCATCTTTTTTTACATCTGCTGTCGAGGTAACAATATACGTCTAACTCACACCGGCGGCTAAGTTATCGTAAATCGAATCTCTGTTAGGACACCGTTTGGAAAGGCCAATTCTGCCATTTTGAATGTAGTGTTCGAATATTTTGATAAAACAAACGATCTACCGATTTTAGTATGCCGAGATGAACTCTGTTAATTTTTAGTGTACCCAGTCTGGGTACTGTGTTTAGCTCTGCATGAGCATTTAAACAAATATAACATCCTCTTCTTTATAACTATCACATTCAAACATATTTATACAAACTGTTATGATAAACACTTTATCGTAAACAGTGAGATTGGCCAACTAAAAGTTGATATGTTATATATGACATGTTTCTCGCCGTGTGGGTGGAAGATTTTGAGCTGACGTTTCGAGCGCAGCCCTTTTTCAAAATCTTCCATCCTCTCGGCCTGAACGCTGAAACATATACCATCAATCACATTATTGGGTCTACTCGCCGAGGCAGAAAATCTAGGGTGTTCTTTACGGAAACGTAATCTACCAACCAGAGATTATAGCAAACACCGTACCATTTCCCTGTCAAGTGTAAAGTGAAAACTCAGAGCCGTATATTATAGTTTACCACGAGGCAGGCAATGCAATCGGCCTCGGTTTTTACAACTCAAGAGGGAAAATATACAGTCAGGCACCGTCCACACTGATACATTTTTAATAATAATAATAATTGTTGATACGTTTAGTCCTATCGTCCACCGCTAAAACGATGGAAAACGCTCATCATTTTCACAAGGAAAACGGATGCTACGCTTCCCGAAGTGGAGACTTTCAAAAAGCATCAAAATGAAAACGGACATGAAAACTAACATTTCGAAAACGGAGGCTTTTGAAAACGGAGGCTTTTGAAAACGTATTAGTGTGGACGGGGCCTCAGTGTGGAATCTCTGGTGCCCTACTAAGTTAAGTTCAGTACTTGCAAACCTAAATATACCGATTCAGTGAGTTCGTGTACCAATGCTGCTTCAACTTGCAATTCCGAATTGAATGAGTCTGGCGGACTCATTGTTTGCTTACACGGAAAACAAACAGCTTCTGATGGAGCTTTTATTATAGTCTATCACCGTTAGCATGAAAATCCTATAGTCTATACCATTTTTGCGTTGTTCCATTTGGGGTCTATTTTATAAGACACAAATTAGAATAATATATATACTGTCAGATCTTGACAACAGCTCTCTTTAAGCCAAACCCAAATCCTAGACTTCGGTCAGTTTTAATTGCGGTCTGTCGTTCCTGTATGTTGTTTTTGCATGCGCAATGAGGAAAATGGCATATAATTAGAATTAGAATTAGAATTAGAATTACCCCATTTACAGGCCATCGTACCAGAGGCAAATGTTCTAATGTACATCTTTCTTTTAAGTTACCTCGACAAGTCAATTGAAAACAGAAAAAACTAGAAATGCCATAAATCTATAATATGCCGAAGGTTTCTTGAGACCTGCTGTGGGGAAGAAACAAACTGACAGTCATGTTCGTGACAACAACGGTAATATTTGTCATGAGCGTAACACAAAGTTGTGACAGTATTTAATAATAGAAATATTTCTGGCAATATTTCAAGAGACGGGATACTATTTGAAGAAAATATATACTTGCGTGCTTCCGTTGTAACTGTTTTGACTTTAAGTATATATACAAGAGAAACACAACTGAACACGGTCATTCCAAAACAGATGGTCAACTAATGATTTATTGTAATTTAAAAGTGCTGCATTTTATTCACATATTAACTCGTTGATATTATACAAAGTCATCATATCAGCAGGAGGCCAAACAAGTATTTTATGGTTAATAGGAACCGACATTATTCACAGTGGCTGAACTCCAACTTCAAATGGCGATTCAGTTATTTTAGTGGGAAAATGAAATAATTAGTCAGTAATGTTTGTT
>JAOBYG010308850.1:0-16674 GCA_025403545.1 Epizoanthus stellaris
GTAATCACGCGTGCTGCAGCATTCAGCACATTTTGCAGTTTACCAATCTGTTGCTTAGGAAGACCACATAACAGCGAGTTGCAGTTATCAATCTTTGAACAAACAAATGCATGCACGAGAGTCTTGGTCGTATTTAATGTCAGAACATTCCTAATTTTAGCAATATTCCTCAGATGATAAAAGCTAGATTTGACGATGGCATTTATGTGCCGTGACATCGTCATAGTAGAATCAAATATAGCACCAATGTTCCTTGCATGTGAAGATGGATGAATAGCATCAGATCCAAGTTGAATAGGATTGAGTTGAAGACATGGACGGAATTTCGAGTAGAAGTATAGAAGTTCTGTTTTTTCAGTATTTAGTTTGAGCTTATTTAAAGCCATCCATGTGTTGATGTCCGAGACACACATCTCTATGCGTCCCGTTGCTGCAGCCATCTCCGTTTCGCTGTCAAAGAAGAAGGAGGTATACAGTTGTTGATCATCTGCATAAATATGGAAAGACAATCCATGCTTGCGAATAATATCTCCAACCGGAGATGTGTAAAGAACATATAGAAGTGGTCCTAAAACAGACCCCTGGGGTACACCACAAATCAGTTCATGTAGGCTGGAGGAAGTTCCATTAATGCTGACATACTGAGTGCGATCCTTGAGATACGAGTGGAACCATGCAAGTGCTGAGCCCCTGATACCAAAGCGGGAGTGCAGCCTTTGAAGTAGAATCGAATGATCCACCGTATCAAAAGCGGCAGACATGTCAAGTAATAGGAGGAGAACACAGCGATTGTCATCAATCGAGCGGAGAATATCATTCTGCACCCGAACAAGGGCCGTTTCACAACTGTGATGTTCCTTATATGCTGACTGTAAACACTCTTGGAGGTCATTCGCATGCAAATGATCATGGACACGCACTGACACAACTTTCTCAATTGTTTTCGAAATAAACTGTAAGTTTGACACAGGACGAAAGTTAGAATATAATTCATGATCCAACAAAAGTTTCTTTAGCAAAGGAGATAACACAGCTTGTTTCAAGGATGTCGGCACAGTACTGGATGCAAATGACAGGTTGATGATTCTTGTGATGACTGGAAGTAGGTCGTCTATACACTGAGCTAATAAACTGGCAGGAATTGGATCTAGGCAGCAAGACTTCTTAACACTCTTACGAATAAGTCCGCGGACTTCTGTGTCAGTGGTTGGCATTAAGCAATCCAGTGAAGAGTTGAACCGTGGGCTGTCCAGCTGTGGGAAGAAGGATAATACACTGTCATCAGTCGAGAATGTTGGGAGCTCAGTCCGTATTTTAACAATCTTGTTCACAAAGAAATCCAAAAAATTACTGCATAGCTCTAGAGTAGAGTTACATGACGGATATTGCATCTCAGTTTTACGGTACAGTAGTCGATTAACGGTGTTGAATAATGCTTTCTGGTCTGAGGCATTCTCTGAAATGATACAGGAGTAATATCTCATTTTTGCTTGCTTCACCATCAACCTAACGAGTTTGCATTGATCTTCAAATAACTGACGATCGATGTGAAGCTGGGATTTTCTCCAACACCTCTCTAGTTTACGTCGCTTGGTCTTCTCAGCTGTAATCTCACTCGAGTACCAAGGGGCAGACGGACGTGACGTCAGCACTCGTATCTTGAGGGGTGCGTGGGCATCAACCAAATGGGACAACTGTGAGTGATACTGATCGCACAGGTCACCAACGGAGTCAGCGGGTGACAAGAATAATTTGGAGGACGCTAGGTCGCAACGAAACGCCTCAATATCCACAGAGCGAATTTTACGGTACGCCTTCTCAATCCTCACTGGGCATGGTCTGTCAAGGTTCAGTTTACAGTTCACAAAATAGTGGTCAGAAAGGCAAGGATCGTAAACATTGTAATCAGCAATAATGTTCTCATCTTTCCTAGTTATGACCAGATCAAGGGTATGGTTGCTTCTGTGAGTAGGTACAGTAACATGCTGAGTTAGGTTATGTAAATCAAGCAGTTCCAAAAACCGTGCAGCCTGGGGATCTTTCTCTGGCTCATCCACATGAAAGTTAAAATCACCGAGTAATAGTAATTTCCCTGAGGAGACCGTCAAATGACCAAGCAACTGAGAGAACTCCTCAAAAAACGTTGACGCAGTCACGTTGATCTTCTTTTTGGGGTGGAGTCTGTAAATGACAATGACTCTAACAGAATACTTTGGTGACTGTAGTAAAACCTCCATAAACTCAAATGAAGTGAACTCTGAGTTCTGTTGTTTTCGAATGTTGAGACTTTTGTTGTAAACAAGCCCTACGCCACCGCCTTGTCTGCCACTCCTGGGCACGTGATAGAACCCGTAACCCCGTGGGCAGAGTTCGCCAATGGTTTTCATCGAATTAGATTTCGTCCATGTTTCAGTGAGTGCCATCAAGTCAAGCTTTTGATCAACAAATAGGTCTTTCACAAACAACGCCTTGTTATTTACTGATCTAGCATTAAATAATCCCAGACGTAATGACTCCGTCATTTGCATTGTTGAAGGATTCGGCTTGCACTGCTGTGAGATGGTGATTAAGTTATTCACATTGACATTAGAATGCACAGGCCTGTGAATAGATATAGCAGAAGGGCGATCATGTGTAACAATGGTAGAAATAAATTGCCTTTTCCGACTCTCTCGTAATCTAGCTGCCTTTCCACCGCGACTTCTCCTGTATTTCATCGATAGCCCTGAAATGGATCCAGTGTTTCTAAAGATTCCAAGTGTTTTCAAGGAGAGAGCAAAATGGTTTTGCAGCGGCGATTTAAATTCCCTCAAGTTTAGTAGTTCAGCTCTTGAATAATTAAATCCAGCAGAAGCGGGAAAGTTTGAATTTAAATTAGTCTTGTCAGTAGATTCAATTTCAGAATTAAAAACGCGATTCGCAGTTTGGATTGGCCCCGGGTTTTGTTTAACATCCATGCAGATAGTCAGATCCATGCAACAAAGTGAGTCAGGCAAGGCTAGAACGGTTGAGCCCCGTTTACTGTATAGTATAGCTGGAATCCTGATCTTGAAGCATGATCGATCACAATGCCGCTTGATATGTGGTCCGTTATAAACAAAGTAGACAGCTCCAATATCTCTCTGATCACTACGCACACCAGTCAATTCAGGCGTCTCGAGGATCTTGGGAGCCAAAGAGTTACGAATATGATGCATCGAGCTTGATGACGGTAGTATAAACAGGAGATACAAGCTAAAAATAAGCCATCGATAAAATGTGTTGGCAGCCATGACGGCGCATACATTATGTCTATTGGTATACTATAATTATTATTCATCCAAGCCCAACGTTTTCAGTTTGTGGCTTCTCCTTCAAATAAATTTATATACAAAGTTTTGCTGTTATACTCCCAAATATCCATGATGAATTGCCAAATTCTCTTAAGAAATTTGCAAGCAATGTATAGAGGTTAGTTGGGAGAATTGAGTCCTAAGAGTTCATTTATTTTTTGGTGCAACCTCTACACATACAGCATTACACTACCAGATTGAATTTACATATCTTTAACTAGTGTGCTATGGGAATCCATATGAATTCCAAATCCCTAAATGGAACCCCACGACCAGTTGACCTTTTGCATATTTGTAAACAAATGCAAAATCCTTGTCTGGCTCGACAATCAACTTCACTTGTCCTCCATTGGTGAATGCTTTCTTGAAATTTCCTTTTACTTTGGCGCTCAGAAAGCCACTGAGGGTTGACAGTAGAAGGGTCAGTGTTTTTATAGATGTAATGGAAATTACAGCCCCTTTTCTATTTTCAGAAACAAAACAATGGGGCTCGGTCACGTGAATTTGACACTGAATTCTTGAGTGATGAAAACAACTGCTGTGGTAGGTCTCGCGTGATCTTGGCATAAAATGGGTTTTTTATCCACTGTCGCCGAGAGAGCCTTCTATTAATATTTCTTAACCAAAGGCGGCTTTCCTCCTTTAACACTATTCCACAGTTAATATTCTGGCAAAGAAGATGGCGAGTTGTGTCAGCTTTTTCTGTGCTACTGGATAACAGGCCCTGATAGAGTGGTAAAATAAAATTGTGTGCAGTGTCCTTGAAATACTTGTAATTTTGGCCAAGAGCTTCTTCAAGAGTGTCGAAAGACCGGAGTGCTGCCAGATCTACTTCTGTACTTCCATCCTCCGTTGCTTCTTCTTCTTCCTCGGCCTCGCTCACGTCATCCGAGGTTACAACAGCGGCGATTACTTCTTCCACACTCAAACTTGCCATCTTTGAAAATGCAATATTGATATGACTCAATCGCTGATCATGCTGAATGAATGCGGGCGCATGAGTTCCGATTCCCAGGCCTGTGTGGCCACCATGACTTAGACCATGCAGTTTTGTCATGGGAGTGAGGGAGTGTGTGGGACTGTGGATAAAATGGAAAAATGCATGCCAGGCAGAAAACTGTCTGCATGTACATGTAGTTGTATCGAGAACTAGAAATGTACTCGATACTCATTACTGCAGTCTTGGAAAGCTGTTTGTATTTAGATATTAATTGTATTGCAGCTTGCTGCAGTTTCATCACTGTAAAGGTCAGAGATTGGATGGAAGGGAATTATTATGTAATGTAAGTTGTGTATAAAGAGCCTTGACGATAGATGTTAAACTATAATTATTACACTGTAGTCGTGCTGAAGGCCAGGACTTAAGGTTTTGGCTTTGTTCTTATTTTTGGGGGAAGTCACAAAACATTCTCGACCCCACAACAAATGTCACAAGGAAAGCCTGCCAGAGCGAATGCCGTTCAGTTGTAGTTCTAGAAGTTAAAACTAAGGGCACGTGTACTGATGCAGTTGATGAACGTTTTTCTTCAGTCCTCTGCGCCAATGCCGCTTTCTATCCCAAACAACACCCATGTGCACATCACTGTTTTTCTTCAAAGCATGACATTTATTAGTCGTGCCGAAGGCCACGACTTAAGGTTTCGGCTTGGGTCTTTTTATTTATTTTTTTCGGGTCGAGAATGTCCCGCCACTTCCGAAAACTTACAACTTCCGGAAAATATACCTCAAAACTTCCGGAAATTGATGTTGCCATGTGCTCCATGCCGTATGATGTACATTGTAATGGTCAACTTGATGAACGACAACAATCGATAGGGTTTAATGTTTATCAGACTATATATATTGACATGGAAGGATCAGCCCATACTTGTGGGATCCGACTTTGTAGATTCCCAAACTGAGCATGCGTAAAAGTGAAAATGAGTTTTAAAAGCTCGTCGCGTACAGATTATTAAACATTACTTCATGAGAGCAACTCACATAACTCAGTGGTTTTATCAAGCGCCATACCTGGGCAGCTGTTTCGCCAAAATTTACTTTTGTTATTGTGGGACAGATCCCAAATGATGTCCTGACTTCACTAACCCGCTCAGTAGACCACCGACCCGCATTGGTTCAAGCCCGGTTGGGGACATTTTTTTCCCACTTTTTCTATACTCGTATTGTAATTTACTACATCGAGATTGCCTGTACAAGCCTTTCCTGTTTGTCTCAACACATCCACAACATGTCTCTTTCTCATTGCCTACTCTTTTTTTTTATTATTCTTTTTTTTAAAGTCTTTTGCCACGAGTGCAAGGAATCTCTGCCCAAAACTCAAAATTCGAACTTAGTTGTGGCCAACCATTGTGATCTTTGAAGTGTGACTTCGATTCTCTCTACTTTGGTGCAAACCGAACTCGATTCGGGTCATTATTAGCTAAGTTAAGGTTACACCATGTGGTCGATCCATTTAATGCTGAATTTTTTTCTCTAACTAAAAATGGCAAGATTATCAGCAATTTGGAGGGTTTCTAGTCATGGTAGATCCTACAAACTTTTTAGTATTGCTAATATAGCCTTACCAGACACTTTAGGTGCATAAAAGTGCAAGAATTCCATGAATTTAAAAAATCGACCTAAAAAGGTCACTTAGGCCGTTTATGCACCGAGCTCTTCAAATGTTCAGATGTGCTGTTTACAGATTAATATTACAGGTACATTTATAATGATAAAAGTCTAAGCTTACAGAAATCTAAAATCTAACTCAATAATCTAGTCTAATCTAATTTAATCTCATCTAATCTCATCTAATCTCATCTAATTTCATCTAATTATAACCAGACAAGATTTTATGTTATCAGATGATGGGCTTATAAGCAGGGGGGTGTAAGCAGAAATTTATGGTATTAATATAATCATAATGATGAGTTACTAGCAGCATTTATCTTGTCTGATCTAAATATACAAGGGGAATAAAAAAGTACTGGGTATTTTGAAACTATTTATTACTTACATTCTGTAATTAAAATAATGGTAATGGTGATGGTGATGCATTTGTATTGCACACTTTCTATATATATGTTCAAATGCGCATCACAATCAGTCGAGGATCAAGTATCTTATATCAGTAGACATCAGGTGATTGACCACAACACCAGCATTAGCCTACTCTTATCGACAAGTGCGTGGGTTCTTCAAATACTCTGGTATTTGCTTTAAAATGGTAATATTCTGCTGTTCCCCTTATCTTAGCCAGTAGTTTGTTAAAGCTTCTTATATAACAATCTCACAATAGAGCAGCCAATGTACAGTGAGGAAGTAGTTTTAAAACCAATCAGCACAAGATGTTAGGCTATGTTCACACTTTTGCCTCGACGAAGAGCTAGAGCTCAAAACGTCAGCTCGAGCCTCCCACCCTCACAGTGAGAAACATAACATATCAACTCTTAGTTGATCGATCTCATCACTTGGCCTACTTGTTGACATAGAAAACCTAGTTTTTAGAAAGTCTACTAGAGTATGTTCACACCATACAAGACAGGTTTTGTGCCAGTTTTGTTCTTTTTAAGCATATTTTTATTTTTTCGCCACACCCTCCATCGACAGGGGCATTAAGCTGTTGGTCTAGTCTCTCAACGGTCTATCAGGGGACTTAAAAGAATCCACACACTTGTCGATAGGAGTAGGCTAATGCTAGTGTTGTGGTCTGTTTACTGAGGGCACTACTCAACATCTCAGATTGAATTGTTGTTAACCGCACTCAGCGGTCTGGCTTAAACCCCTCAACTACTAGAATTTTGTACATCATGTAAACAGGTAGCTGAAAAGCCCTGCAGGGAGCACCTGTATATATCTGTATCTGTCTTTGTTGTACTGTGTGGTTCAATAAAATATTCATCCCCCCCATGGAAGGTCATAGTAAATTCTGAGGGAAAGGGGGTTCTGAGAAGCAGAAGTTTTTAAAGGTAACTAAGGGCCTGAACTGGAATTTCCGGGAAGGGGGGTTCCAACCAAAAAACCTTCTGTGGGGGAGGTATGGATATTTTTTTGGAACCACACATTTACACTGCCAGTAACACGTTCACAAAACACATTTTACAGAGAGTGGAAACAAAACTTCATGCCAACTTAATTACCCTGTGCTTGTTCACACGATACCAGACAGGTTTTGTACAGACTTGCTCTATTGGGGGGAGGGGTTCAACAAAGGGAGATCAGATCGCCCTGCTGCCTGCCGCCCTTCATTTGTGCCAGTACAAAAACTATTCAGACTCATAGTGTGAACAGATTCATGATGGTAAGTCCCAGGATGGGAAGGCAGGGGATCATTTGACAGCCACTGCTGTCACCTGTTTGAGAATTTGAAATGAATAGTGGAAGCCTGGTTTGCAATGGTACCCTTGGGGAGAAGCATTTGCATTGATACATGTACTGAAATTTCAATGTTTACTATGGCAGCCCATAATGCCATATATATGTATACCTTGTCACATGTTTTCTTACTTTTGATATTGGGCTTGAATAGAGAAACCATCAATACTGCTGCAAAGAGCACCCTAACATTAACAAAAACCCAAGTTTCTAGCTTGGTATCCTGAATAGAAGTGATGATATAGCAAGTTGAAAATCGATTATTTTTGCAGACAATTTTATGGCGGTATGGAATCTTGCCACATAATGTACCGATCAAATCAAAAATTCAACATCCCCTACCCCCGGGCATACCCCGGGCATTTGACTCATTACCATGCCCATGGGTGGGGAATTTGACATCCAAAGGGAGGGGTGGTGAGGAATTTGAACAAGTTGTCTCTATTTCATCAATTCATGTTGCATGACTCGTGGTTTCCTCGATCAAGTCACAATCATTCACGGCTTCGAATTTCACAAGCTTTGCAATTAAGTTCCAAGCTTATCTACACCTTCAAATACTTTGAATTTGATTGGTACATAAGTGGTAAGAGCCTAGTGTCCAACCATCCCGATTTCATCGGGATTATCCCGATTTTGCTTGAGATCCCCGAATTCTGACACATCAGCATGTGCCGTCGGATTAGGAAAAATCCCGATTTTGAAGATCTGCTCCAAAGAACAACAAGCCCAGTAAGGTATTTTCGTCAGGTTGTCCTAAAACCTCGTCATAAGTATTTAATATCCGATTTCTTGAGCTTCATCTCAGTGAATATGTCCGAGGAATTGTGAGAATTTTGTTAAAATGACGTTTTTAATTTTTTTTAAAGCGTAAAATGATGATTGATTTATCTAGCATTTTGAATAGACCCTTTCACGGTTTTTGACACCATCTTGATTGGGGGGCAACCATGCATAAAATTACAGCAAATGTATGGAATTTTGGTCGAGTTTAGGCCTGTAACTCCGCTCCAAAATCACAGATTGCGATAACAATTATGTCTTTTGAAAGGTATTTGTCCTTAGATTATTTCCTCCAAACAAGGAGAATTAGTTCAGACTATAACTTCTGTAATCATAGTTTTAAAACTTCATACAAATCCTTCTAAATGCGGCCTACACGATCAGACCGCATGGCAAGGACATAATTTTTATCGCAATCTGCGATATGGCAAGATGTAACATGTGAAAAAAGGAGTTTAAGGCCTGTTGTTGTACTAGGTTCATTATTTAAAGCCCTCTAGTGATTTTACTGACTTACATTTTTTAAATGCTTCAACAGAAGCACTGAGGCTCTGGAAACGCAGACTGGTGTCAGTGAAGAGAAGACAGAGCTGAGTATTCCAGTTAGTACAAGCAATGTAAGTCTGTTTTCACTGGTTTCCTTTCTAACATAATTATGTTATGTTGTCTCACTCCTACCTTTTTGTTTCAATCACACGAAAGGACGTGTTGCTAAATTCTCCTTACTGTTCGCTATACATTTCTTATAAAACAGTTGGGAGAATTTGGCAATTCATCTTAGAGAACTTGCAATTCCTGATCAGCTCCTTATTCTCACAATAAAGTTACTAATATTTGTATTGGTATGGTAAGGAGAAGATAAATGTTGATAAACTGACTTGGTTAGCAATTGTAATACACTGGGTGCCCGCTGATTTTGAAAATACTTGAATTTGAAAAAAAGCTCAAATTTTCAGAATGACACAAAACTGCAAAACAAAATAAACTTTTCTTCATTTATTGTTGCAACATTTGTATGGGCTTGCCAACTGTATCTTACCCGGCAGGTTTTGGAACGTAAACATGAAACTATGCAGCAGGTGGCAAAATGAGTTGAGACTAATCCGTTTTTATCACGAATTTCCTTTAACCATTTACTTCTTCTGGTAAAACCAAGTCCTGGGTGTAGCTAGTTGCCTTACAAGTCTAGCTGATAGTCAGAATTTTGTTGAAATTTATTCTTAATAGGAAACAATCCAAAGCTAAGACACTGACCTCATAGCCAGCAGATCAGTTTATCTTGATATTTATTAGGAAATTAGTTTGGAGAATGTTGCAAATGACGTTTCGAGCCTTCCAGATTTCACAAGAAAGGTATAACACTTGGAAAGTAGTTAGGTTTCAGTGAAGGATACAGCTGTTTCAACAGAGGTTCACTTCTGGAACACGGAACACAACAGCAGGGTGAAATACCGAACTCTCAAAACAATCACATGCACATTAACTTCCTTACAGTAAACGTTTATTGCCCAATTACTCCCAGAAACCATCTAAGATATTTTAGAGTATTATATTTTTGGTCTTGGAAACGACATGCCAGACCACACACTGAACAAATTATAAAATAGACTAGAAAGAACAAGTAAGAATAAATTATGAGGTATTTTTATTATATATAAGCCACAAATAACTGTATTCTGAAAAGTTGATCTCACTTTCTTACGGATATTTGAAAACTAGTTCAAAATTTAAGGATATTTAAGTGATGGGCAATTGTGGGTAATATATTCACAATCAGGCTGGGAGCAACATATTATAAATTTGAGTCCCTTGCCTCGAAATGGACAAAGAGTTTCAAATATACCTAACTTGCACTCTGAAGAATATCGAGGTGAGAATATAAAGCATTCCCTCGCTTCAATATATGTTAGACAGACCACTTGCCATCTTACTCCCACCTCAGTTTCTGGTCCATATTTAATGCCCATTCCTTTATCTTTGTTGTCTTGTTTGTAATCTTGAAAACCATTGTGGTTCTGATTCAGCACAAGGAAGAGCTGCAGCGGCGTAAAGAGGAGATGGCACGTGCTGTGGACGCTACCAGGAAACGCCTTGAAGCAGTAAGTTCTGTTTATACATGTGCTTGGATTATGCTCAAGCTTATATGTTAATCCTTTGTTCAAGGCCATCAGGTCCAATCTGTACACTCACTTGAAGTTCACTCAGATTGAAGAATGAAAGCCAATGTGGCTTATCAGAGCCGGTGCTTAACTCTGGTCTCTGTAGCATGAAGCGACTGAGAGTGTTACTACTCCCCCCTGGATAGGATGCTAGTCCATCGCAGGGTTACACCCCCAGCATTTTGTCAGGTTTTCGTCCAACAATTTGCCAGGTACCCATTTATACACCTGGGTGGAGTGAAGCACTATGAGAGTGCACTTTTTGAACAATGACATTACGAAGCAACAGTAGCCTGGTCCAAACCCTCGACGTTTAGGTCTTAAGTTTAACACTATAAACTAGGCCAATAAGTCTTCCACCTTAACCCCAAATCTGTCAATACACAGCAACCAAACTTAGTTGTCATTCTGCTAGCCCTTTGAGATTCTAAGTATGGATTTGTGATTTCTTTCTTCATGATCAAATACTTTCTAGATTTCAAAACAGTCTTTTATTTACCAAATTAGTCATAAACAGAGTTTCAAGTGAATTTAACTATGCAATTTAAGAAGGGAAGATTGGGGAGAGAACAAAGTTGTTTGGTCGGGGAGGGGAGGAGGGGTGACTTTTTGCTCACCCTACCATGTTCTGACCATGTCGGTAAGTTCACTCAAAATAATTTTTTTCAACTAATTCGATAGAGCGTAATGAGACTGCTACCTCCTCCCATGGCAACTGTGAGTTACACAAGTGCTGCCACTTTCCCGACATACACCTTGTTTTGTTCAGTCGCTCATCATGCTATAAAATTGACAATTAGCTTGGCACTAGCCTGTGAGCAGACACTACTTTTCCTTTGCAGCAAGAATTTGAGGATTTGAGTTCTCGCTGCGAATGAAGATTGGCATATGTGGCAGGGTTTCCATGGTCCTTGCAAACCTTAGCAGTACTTGAATTAAAAAATAAATAATTTGAAGGACTTGAAATCTCCAGAGGTACATGAATGATCCTTGATTTTTGCGTCATCTGCCCCCCCCCCCCCAGCAATTTTACACAGTAAAGTAAATTTGATATGTATGAAATTGTACCATTTGATTACTCACTATATCAAATTCCTTGCTCTATGTGCTATGGGTCATTGAATTTATTAGAAAATGGCCTTGAAAGTCCTCGAATTTGATGGTCCGTTAAGGGTGGAAGCTCTGCTATGTGTAATTATGGTATTTGGTTGGATGACAAGAAATAAACTTGCACAAGTTTTACCATAACTCAATGGAAAACACTGGAAATGTTGTCAATTTCCTTTATTAAATAAATGCAGCCATGTTTTCCATCGAGTTGTGGTAAACTGCTTTCAACCAATCAGAGCATGTGTTAAATATCTATTTTATCTTATAATGTTTTATAATACCACATTTTAGAAAACAATCAAATTCTAACATAGCAGTGCTGAAACTTAAATATTTATTCGCACTACATGGTGTTGTTGTCTCATAGTTGGGATGGAAAGCAAGAGAAGAAATTGTTAGAAAGCTTTCCACGACATCAACGTCTTCCACTACAGCCACAACAGCAGCTACATCAACTAGTTCATCCGCAGTTGTCATCGTTACATCCAGTGGAGTAACCCATTCACCACCATCCAGCCCAACATCAATAAAGCAGCCTGTCACCATGGCAACCACTGTTACGTCATCCATTGCTTTGTCAGAATCATTTAGATCGGTATCAGTGGCAGCGGCTTCGACTGAGTTGACATCCACAGTGACGTCATCAAGGTCTGTCTCTGCATCCCCCGTGACGTCACCTGTTAACTGGAATAGGCCGACATCGTTGGATCTTAGTAATATCAGATCGCCTTTTGCACCTCCCGCTGGCCAGGGCAAACTTCAAGCTTCGACCAAGATTGAGGTTTGTGTTCTCAACTTTAAACAAGTAAAGCCTGATTCATGCTAGAGACACAATGACAATCGTAAGTGCAAGCACAACACAAGATGGTTTGCGATTGCGCTTGTGCCACCTCGCTTCACACTAGAAAATCCATGACGCAAATGCGAAGGAAAGTGCAAGACCTGCATAGGAAAAAGAAATTCCTTTTTTCCTTGCACTTGCTAGCCTCCAATCCAGATGCCTATATTTCGCAGCGGGAATCCCACATGACACACTGAGAGATTCCCACTGTGAAGGGAATAAGGCGTCTGTATTGGAGGCTATGCACTTGCATTTCCTCTCTTCACACTAGATTTTGTTGTGCTGCACTTGTGATTGTGCTTGCGATGTCACTGGTGTGAACCAGGATTTAAACCTGCTAACGTCTTCCTTTACCATGGTGTACAATGACGTAATCTGGTATCAACGGCAGGCCGCAATCTAAATTAAAATACAAATAAAATATATAAAATGTGACACTGTATAATAAATAAATATATGTATGTACGTATGTACGTATACAGGTATGAATGAATGTATGTACGTATATAGGTATCAGGCAGTGTTCTCAATTGAACTCGTAACACCTGTCACGGGTGTAACAAGCAGATGGTACGGCTGTGAAAATTAGACATTGTCACACATCATTACCTGATGACTGTGACATTTAGAAATTATCTTGATTTTTAGGAAATAAGCCTCCAAGAATGCTGGAAATGGCATTTCAGAGCTTCTAAATTAAACATTTTTCTGGGGAGCATGCCCCCAGATCCCCCTAGAGGCTCACGCCTTCAGCGCACGATTTCCCCTGATACAGGTGAAACTTGCAATGTTACATCTGTTATAAAAGGTATTGAGAACCCTGAGTATGCCTCTCTCTTTTTGTATTTGTCTGTGTCTCAGTCTCTGTCTGTCTTTGTATGTCTCTTGTCTCGGCAAATAGTTTCGTCTCTCTGAAAAGCATGTTCATGCACTGCTACCCAATCTCCAGGTCTACTCACGATACTTGTTGATTGTAGATCCCACTAGTACCAACATCAGAAACAAAAGCTAAGGAAGAAAACAAAGAAGATTTGGTGCCTGAAAAAGACAATAGTGAGCCCCAAAAGACAATCCGAATTGGAACTGGTGATGCCTTTCAAGAGAAGGCGGCAAAGTCGGCTGCAGATCTGATTGCTTTTTTCACTACCTCAAAAACTGGATCACCAAAACTTTCTGGAGGAAAGGAGAAAGAAGCTTCCAAGTCACCGCTAACACCCAAAACAACGAAACAGGAAAGAAAACTTGATCGCAAGGGCTCGTCTGGCTCTCTTAACTCAGAGAAGAAATCGTGGCGAAAATCTTTAGGGTTGAGTAACTTTACTTCAAAGGAGAAAAAAGACCGTAGAGGGTCAGCTCCCCCGGATCTTAAGCCTGGTGAAACAATTTCTTCTGCGGCTAAGAAAGTTCATTTGAGAGACAAAAAGGGCCGGCTTGCTGTTGAAGAGAGGAAAGCTAAGTCAAAATCCATGGGGGATATTAATGAAAGACTAAAGACAGTAGACGAGGTTTCGGTTCTTGACCCTTCTTCCCCCCTCACTCGTGTCGCATCCACAGTTGATATACCCAGCGCAGTGAAAAGGCAAGATCAAGCTGTTGTAAAATATGCGGCACCTCTGTCGAATATTGCCTCTGATGTGAATCTTTCTCATAAGACACCTGTAAGAACTGTTGAACTTGGTAAACCGGTAGAAGTGAGTATTAGCATAAGTCCTCCTGCAAAAGAAAACACCTTACCTAAGATAGAAACTGTTCCAGCAGAAAAAGAGTTGCCTCACAAACCTACAAATGATGATAAAAAAGGAAAACTTGTCAGAGAGAGTCAGGAAGGGACTTCAGCTCCGAGTATAGGTGCGGCTGCTCATGAACAGGTGACTATGACGTCACCGCCGCATCCAATCAGGCTCTCGATGTCTGAGATGAATTTATCTCGCACCAGTCCACCGACATTGGACAGGAAGCCCCCGATTGGCAGAGACAGAGGTGAGGATTTTCACTCGATCTAGGTAGACTACTTTACTTTACTTTACTTTTACTTTTTACTTTTTTACTTTACTCGAACCAGAGGTGGATAGAGGGGATTTCCACGGTTACCACGGATCAGGGAAAAGTCTGGGGAAATTTTTTTTTTCAAAGTCTGGGAAAGTCAGGACATTTTGGATCAAGTCATGGAAATTCTAAATTCTTAGTCGAGTCAGGGAAAAGTTAGGGAATTTTATATGTTGGTTGCCAAATCGTGATTTAGAGTTAAATTTTAAAAAAATTGGGGAAAACCCCACAAGTGCACACCGAGGTTAGGCGCTCGAAATTTATCCCGCAGCCACATCATGCGTGGTCAGTGAAAATTTTTCTGTGGTCAGGAAAAAGTCAGGGAATTTTTTTTTTACCTGATGGGTGGTAACCATGATTTCATGATCAAATTGACTGAATTGACAGTGACATGTAAATAACCTACGTACCAATCACAGAACGACGACATTGTATTCAGTTGAATGGCTTTCCATACAATCAATCAGTGACGCTAGTGGCGCGTGAATGACAATGTAATGGGTCTCTGTGATTGGCCAGTACCACACACAACGCAAACCCCTCGTATATTCCATTGGTGCCGAAAAATGAGCTCTGACAACACAGTGCAATGGTGTTCAATGGTCAAACGGGATCCGCCCAAAGTCCAATGATTATTCTTGGTTTGCACGTGACGTCATATCCGCCATGTTTGTGTCCCTGAACAATAGAGCTGTAATTACTTTCTTTTGTTCTGGACACAAACATGGCCGCCATGCCCTTTGTCATTTGAATCTCTGGGGACCGAGTGAAAACCAGCAATACCGGACAGCTTTCTGTGCCAGTGTCCAAGGCTCAGATGCCCCTCCCCCTTAAAGGAATCCTGAAGTAAAAAACACTTTGCTGGTAGAATGAAAGAGCTTGTTCCACTGAATTACTCTGTGAAGTTTTTGGGGTCCAAAACCATCACACAAACGAGAACGGAGCGTAAACGTTTCGTATTTTTGCACTTCGACAATCATGGGCCCACCATCTTGGATTATGATGTCATTGAGTTGACGTTGTTCCGTTGTATTGGCATAGCAACTGTGAATTGGCATCTTTGAATTGGCAACCAGTTCGAATGTTTACAGTTCGCGGAGCACGTTTGAACTTCTCGAAACGCGAATTCGGTTCGTGTGTGCCTACACCATATAAAATCTTCATCTTAATTGAACTAAGAATCATGCAGCTTACTTTCTGTAAGTCGAAGAAATCTGTGGACAGCTTTGAACAGGAATATCAGCGATGAATTGAAAGACACAAGTTTGAGACAAAGACCACCGCCAATTTGCAGTGACTCGTGCTTGTTGCGGCCGACGGAAAAGTCACGAAAGCGAGAAGAAACCGTAATATTTTACATTTCAGCTGATTGTATAGATGAAACAAAACGTGGAGTGTGTTTCAAGCTGGAACTAACGACGCAAGTCAGTGAAATCGGCCGATTGAATCGACGCGACACGACTTGGATCTCAGGCAAAATGTGTCAGTTGGCCACGATCGGACAAACCGGGCTGAGACGTTACGAACTTTGGCGCACCAGAACGTCTATTTCTCCACCTACAAGAACTCAAATTATACCAAATAACATCTTGTAACTGTTTTAGAGTACGACGGATCCTAGGCGAGTGTGTGGTTTTTCATAGCATGCCGTGATACACCACCATGGAACGGCCAAATTTTGAAAACTGCCATGTTTCAGCACATGCTACAGACAGGAAAGACGCAAACTGCACGCTATTTTTGGATAATATCCAAAAGGTAACCAGAAGGTAAGAAGTTTGCATTTGTGTAATGTTTTTCACATAACTTCGTCTGGAATCTAAAAAATAATTGCTTCAGTTAACCCACTTTTGGCGTGTTCGCTAATATTGTCAAACTATGGTGTGTTTAATGCCACATAATTTAGAATTGAAAATTGCTTAAGATTTAATTACACGTTTCTAAACTCTTGAAGCAAGGTCCTATTCAGTATGAATAAAATTATTGTTCGATGACAATTACTTTCTTTGTAGCGAGT
Source organism: Epizoanthus stellaris (assembly GCA_025403545.1). Taxonomy (NCBI): domain Eukaryota; kingdom Metazoa; phylum Cnidaria; class Anthozoa; order Zoantharia; family Epizoanthidae; genus Epizoanthus; species Epizoanthus stellaris. The sequence goes on from JAOBYG010308850.1 coordinate 16,642, forward strand.
CTTGAAAGTTGCCTGAAAATTGCACCTCGAACC
>JAOBYG010311072.1:5878-25154 GCA_025403545.1 Epizoanthus stellaris
GGCTTCCAGCGAATCCACCTTGATATACACAAAACAGCAACAAACAAAATAGGAGTTGAGTAGTATGTTGATGGACAAAGACAGCCACACTGGGGCTTCCAGCGAATCCACCTTGATATACACAAAACAGCAACAAACAAAATAGGAGTTGAGTAGTATGTTGATGGACAGCCTCCCTGCACTCCTGCAGCTGTGTACTGCTGTAGCCCATCTACATTTCCAAAGGAATAAATGTGAGAAGGAATGTTTTATCATGAAGGTGTTGCTCCACAGCGCATCTAGTGTCATTATCGACTCGATAATGTAATGTTAAATATAATTACACTTGCAAATATGAAACATATATCCAGATACAATGGGATCAGTCAAAATACCAGGTAGAAATAAAAGTGAAGAATAACAGGATCCATAATACAATCATGACCAGAAACCAAAAGAAGCAATAGACTTCGAAATAAAGAAGTACCAATTTATTCATTTAGGCGATCTGGAAATCATTATAATGCTTCCCACATAGGAATCAGTTGGAAAATAGGAAGGAAAGAAACTTGAGACCCTGTGCTTGGCATACTAGTAGCATATATTTACTTTGTTGAGATACTGGATCCACAAGTGGCAGAGCAAAATAAACAATTTCAGCAGATATACTAAATACTTTAATGGGGTTTAATACTATCAATGTGTACTGGCAAGAGGAACAAGTTCTGGGTGTGCTACTTGGAGATGGGTTTGGTTTGGGAATGAAAGAGCCGACTGGGATGTTTAGCTTCGGTTCAATAATAAAAAGGTAATTTGGAGTGTACAAGAGAACTTTTACATCAGAACTTAAGAGTTATAACTGATTTGATCCGTTTGTTTATCTTTCTTAGCTGTTTTTTGCATTTGTTCATCTCCCCATGGCTTTCATTTGAATCTGGAAGCAAACGTGATATCTCATTTAAAATCTCATCACGTATTTTAAAAGCAGATACAAATAACTTTAGTTTTTTGGGTGTGCCCTTGCACTTGGAAGTTCTTTTAGAGAGTTTTCGGTATAGCTTGAACAGACAATGGTTTGAGTGCTTCAGACTCACCGGACAGCTACTAGTACATGAACTTGTAAGATGTATAATTGTAGAAGAGCAAGTGAGAAAGGCCACGGTTAAAACAGTAGCCACTAAAACAAGCTCAGCTGTTTGAGCAATATCAATGGTAAATTCTTCTATTTTGCCGTTAACATAAGTATCAGCGACTGCAGTTAATTGAACATAAAAACAGCATTTGATTAGTTGAGAGGACACACATTGTTTGGAAAGTAGCTGTAAATGCCAGACCGACGATATCTCAACTGATATAAAATACCAATGAAGATTTGAATTAAAATAAAAACAAACAGAAGAATAACATTTTCGAGAAATTCTTCTGATTGCTCTACAAATTCTTCAATTGCGATGGATGTACCGTTTAAGAAAGGATTCAATGTACCTGATACGAGTCAATGGCGATATGCCACAGTTCCCAATCCTTCCATTGTTCTCAGTGTTCATAAGATGTGCATGCAATAGTTTGTTTCCGCTAATTTCACAGTTCGCAATCCTTCCAGTGTTCTCAGTGTTCCTGAGATGACGTCGATGTGCAATAGACAGTTTCCCAATCCTTCCAGTTGATTTAACGTCCAGTAATGTTGATCCCCAACAAAACTGTTGTTTGTAGTTCAAGAAATCCTGCAGTACGTACCCGCCAACAATGACGCTAGTTTTCACTGGCTGTGGTGTACGCGTAGTATTCCTCCAAATCGAACTCTATGGCCTCTATTGCTGACATTGGTGGCTCCACTTCTACGTTGTCCAGCCAGTTGAAGATAAGTTCTTCTGCCGCCTGTTCCTCCAAAGATAATTCCTCTTCTTCCACTTGAAATTGGTCAGAGACTTGTATCTGTTCCTCCAAAGCTAATTCCTCTTCTTCCACTTGAAACTGGTCAGAGACTTGTACCTGTTGCCGGTCTTTGATTGGCGTGTCCTGGAACATGCTCGGAGCAGGTCTTGCTGCCACAGTTGTGGCGAATGCTGCCTGGAGTGAGTGGGGGTCCGCTATTTATGCACCATGATGATGCTCAGTTAATTGTTGCGACAGAGCACAGCAGCTGTTCGTTTTGGGTCGACATCTTTACCAAAGCCAAAGGTAGAGATCAGGGAACTGTAAATGAAAAACATTCGAAGAAAAGTAGGACAAATTGTGTTTCCTTGACCAATGAACCGTAGGCCTCCAACGAAACAATACTAAATGACATTTCATCTACATATTTTTGCTTTTGACCCATGTATGGATGGTAAAATGGGAACAACAGGAATATAAAGAAAAGTGTCAATTGCCAGTCAAATTTTGAACGTCTGAAAATTTCTATTGACAATAATCTATACAAATAATTTATATTACTGCAAATTTCGTAAACAGGATCTATTTCCTTACTTCAAGTCATGGACATTGCCAAGTTTGTCAAGAAAAGGGTCAGGGTTTGAGACCCTGGGTGGAGTACCCCCTCCCCCATTATCACCACTACCAGACTTGGTGTGCATAAATACACGTACGCACAAACAATATATGACCTTGGCTATATATTTACCGTACATACTCTGATCTTAATACACGAACTGAGGTTCCTTCGAATCTTAACAGGCAATATCAGCATTTCTGTTTGCATCTCCAGCAACGGGGGTATGTCCATGATCCTCTTCGTTAACCTGTTATTCATTCTTTTCAAAAAGCAGCAATTGGAGCATCAGGACTACAATCAGCCTTCAAAATGTCCTCTGCCTTTACCCTTCTTAGGAGTTTGAAACATACGTTTCCAGTTGTTTTTTTGGAACACTCCCAGGTTTTCCAATCTCCAAATCGATTGGTAGAAAATGCAGCAAACCTTTCTTGTGTTCAATACTGGAACACATGATTAACCTGCCGAACATGGCGCAGACACCTTCAGCTATTGGATCTCCCCTTACTTTGTGCGTTGAGCAGAGTCCTGATAATGAGGCAAAAGAAAATATTGTAACATCCAGTAATTCTGTAAGTTCTATTGTAAAATTATTTGCTGTTGGTGTCACAGGTGGAACAAGGCCTAGAACTAGCACCTGCACATGAAGATGCCATAGTTCCTGCTACCTAGCAGTTCTAATTGATACTCGGTAAGGTTTGACACATTTAAACCGAGGCAATGATGCCAATTGCATCACGTGATGTTTATCCCTATTTGTTATTGGTTTTTTGGAAACCATTTTATGTTTGCTTTCGGACATTGATCAGTTACCAAGAATGTCTTCAAGCAACATACAGTCCTTTCTTTTCATTCTATGATGCTGTTGTTTGACTGTTCATTTTAATGAGCAAATGCTCAAACCAGTAGTAGTAGCTATTCATAAACATGGTAGGAGAAGTACTGGAAATAACGTGTTTGAGACACCAGTCCACTCTATTGGCTGCACCTGCTGATTGCTTTTAAAATTCGATCAATGAGTTGACTGTACTATTCAAATAATACAACTCACTGCTCGGTTAAAATACATGGTCATTGGAAATAGCTTAGTGACTTATAACAAGTGCCTTTGGGGTATGGAGTGATTCACATCTTTGTGTGTGGTCACAGCACAGTCCCTGCACATGTAGGCTCTTGGTCCACAGCCTGAACATAGAACGATTGGAGGTGTTCTTGAACAGACCGTTCAGTGTTGTACTTATGTAAGGATGCATTTTTTTTTGTTAAAAAGCTTTATGAAGTCACTCTTTCTCTTTTCCAAGTTTTCTGTTTTTCGTCGTATGTGAAACAAATATATATAACCCACAATCTTGGACAAAATAGTTGGTACACCCAATTATAAATTACTGCCCCCCCCACCCCAATGCAATGTTGTTTTGCTTGCCGTTGCTGTTTAGACCAACATTGTAATGGGGGAGGGGGAGGGGCAGTAAATCAGTGGACGGTTGACACCAACTGTTCCAACTAATTTTGTCCAAGATTGTCTGTAAGCTTTTTTTGGAGCCCACAATTCTAGTTTTCAGCGGTTATCATACAGTTTGGCACGTCACGCTGAATTTTTTTGAATTTGAAGTTAAAATGAATTTAATCTTTCTGTCAACTTTGTTCGTCATCGATTCCAGTTGTCAGTTAAGTTCAAGACAAGTTCGCTTAATATATCTTATAATTTACAGCCAGGCAGATCCATTGAGTGTTTATGAAGTATCACAGTTGGTCGTTGATAAAGGAATTAAAAACCGATTAGAACTTCTAGTTCTCGCCAATCTACAGAAACGAGATGGCAAGGAAGATTTAGCGTAACTTATTGCAAACCGTGGCTCAAAGGTTGTTGAGGAGGCAATACGAGTAGGATGAGAGCTTGAAGAAGCTTAAGAGAAACTTTATATGGTTCAATTTAGGAGTAATTTGAAGTGCATAGTAAGAAAAACACACTCAATTTTAAATTTATTTCCGAAGATTTCCAGAACCAAGCAAATTATCAAGAGACAGATCACTCGTTAAAGTCGTGTCGAATTTATAGCTAGAGTAAAATCGACATTCATGGGCTTTCCCGCTTCAAGAATAAACATAATTATTGAATCTATGAATTCGTGAGTTGCCTAAGCACTACATGAATAGTAATACATCTGCCCGATTGTTATAAGGTCAGTCCCAAGGTCAAGTGTAACCCGTCGCCTGTATACGGAACTAGATAATGCTGTATTCTGGTATTTGGGTGTTTAAGATTCATTTTTCTTTGAAATTCCGTATTTACGTAAAGTATTCACTCTTATTTGCAACATGGACGGTGTTTTATTTCAAATACACATTAGTTCTGATAAGGTATGAGTCCCAAGGTCAAGCGTAGCCCGTGCGTTCATAAAAGAAATATATAATTTACATTTTATTTCTTGTTCCAGTACTGTTGACCGTTGCAATTTTCTCCACTTCGAACTTTTTTTAATCAAAAACTAATGCAAGTATTACATGTATAAAGAACACTTCTGTAGACTCACAACTGAGTTTGTTAACACAAACAACAGAGTTTAAACAGCAAATTTGTTAGTGTAACTCGTGGTGTAACTCGTGGTGTAACTCGTGGTGTAACTCGTGGTGTAACTCGTGGTGTAACCCGTGATATGAACCCGCCAGCCAGTCTGCATCCAGCGTGCCATGCACTAAAATACACAAATTAAGTTAGATGGCCAACTGAAGTTCAGTGAAGTCTAGGAATAAATCGATTCAAAATCTCACTACGTATCTACCAGCACTGATTTCAGGTAATATCTCTATTTTTTGGAATCTATCTTAATACGCTGCATAGCTAATATAGGCGTTTCTATATGTGGGTGATAAACTTTGCGGTTTGCATGTGAAATGTACAACGGGTTACCATTGGAACTCGTTCATTTTAAAGAGTATGATGTCATTACTATTCTCCACATTTTGCTCGAGTTACAATTGTAACTCGTTGTAGGTTTCATTAATGCTAAAAGTATGAAAACAGCAGCATTTGGGGTTTTCTGCTATCTCGTAATACAGAGAACATTAAATAAATCACGTACACGTTAGCAGAATGTGTTATAAAAAACAACAAGTACTACATGTAAGTATCAAAACTTCTTTATTAACATTTATATTTACATTTGGTAGTTATTTCGTAAACTTCACTCTTCAGTATTTTATTCTACCACGTTTGATAATTAAAGTCATGCACTTGTCCATGGACAAGATAGTTTTGTTTATAACATCAACAGGCATGCTCCTGATAGTTTTAATTACTCTCTCTTCAAATTGTTTGTATGATTCAAACTGTATTCCAAGTTCTAAAGAAAGCATCACGTCTTAGCTTCTTTGATACTAAATGAAATATATTTTCAATAGGATTTATGTCCGGACTTCTTGCATGCCGGTATTGATAGTAAATCTGCGTTTGCGTGTGACATAGATCTTTTTGCTCGAGCTCTATTCTGTGACGGATCGCCGTCTTGAATCCATAATCTATATCTCTTATCATTGTTGTTTGCAAGCTGAAATAATGAACTAAAGTTATTGTCAATAAATAATTCAAAGTACTGTCCATTCATTTTTTCAAAGGGTTCGGCAATGAGAACCGGCTGTCCACAGCTGATAGCCACCATAATTTTAATGATTTTGCCTCCACTTCCCTCTTTGCGTCCTTTTGTCGTACATCCTAGGTCTAGTCCTTCACTTACTTTCCTCCACATTCTTCCTCTTGGGGCTCTTGCTTGATCCATAGGATGTCATTTATGTAGAAATGAAGTCCCATCCAAATAGAAAGCAATTTCTTTCTCCCATACCTCTCTTGAGTAGTTGCGTCTCATTGTGTGCGCAAACTGTAACCACTTGCGTTTGTCCTTAGCACTTATTAATCCCTTCTTGCGGGCTTGTAGGAACTTGAAACCATTTATATTCAAATATCGGCGTATTGTTCGGTTTGATACATCACCTTCGCTTAAACTGCATCACTGCATCAGCGTTTTGGAAGAGAAGGTTCCTTCTGTTCGTAGATGTTTTATGCCTCGGACAAGTCGTCTTTCCTGGCGAAAACTTATTTTCTTCGGTCTTCCTGCTTTGCACTTCTTTGTCGATGTTTCTTTCAATTTAGTTGACTCTGTATCAAGTGTTTTCCTTATTCTAGCAATACTTTAAATTGAGGCTTTTGTTAACTTTGAGATTTGTCGATATGAATAATTATTTATAAGCAGAAGTTTTATATACGCTTTTCTCTCTAAGTCTATCTTTCTCTTAAATGCCATTGCAAAAGTTAATTAAATAATGGATGAAATTTTATGATATATTCAAGAAATTAAGTAAGTCTATCTTACGTCATAATTGTTTAATAATTAATAAAAATTACCTCACACAATCTTGGACAAAATAGTTGGTACATGTACACCCAATTATAAATTACTGTCTCCCCCCACCCCAATGCAATGTTGTTTTGCTTGCTGTTGCTGTTTAGACCAACATTGTAATGGGGGAGGGGGAGGGGCGGTAAATCAGTGGACGTTGACACCAACTGTTCCAACTAATTTTGTACAAGATTGCAGTAAAGCCAGTTTTAAAGTTTGTCTCACTTTCACTGGGGTATATCACTGGGGCTGATGTCAGAGTTATGAGTATGAATTGAGTTTTTAATATTGTGAAGCAACACATTTGTCTAGGACATCAGCAGTAATAATGCATACGGTTGGGAACAGGTTATTTGGTAGTTGAGAACTTTCACTATTTCTCAGTACTTGACTTGTCTTCCTGCTGCTGAACACCATCCACCATCGTAGGACCTGGTAGATGTGTCCTGTGACATGATGCGTCCCAGGCCCTGCTCTAAGCCAGTGAGTCATGGCCCTGTCCACATCAAAATGCTTCAGCTCGGACGCCTCTGTGATAACCAGGAGCTGAGATTGTAAAGAATCCTGTCTAAACTTTTATGCTAAAGGTAAATAGGTTAACAGCATATGCGAGTGTAGAGAATGAGGGGTGTTTAACTGTCAAGCCAATAGTGACTGTCTATAACTGGTGTACTCTTGAAGCATCTCATATTACAGGTTAGTTTGCGTGATTTGTTAAAATTTTCTTGGTTATTGAGGGTTTTGTTTATACTGCCATATCAAGTACTAACGATTTTATCACTATAATAGAAGGTGTAGGGGTTAACAGTTTAAATGGTTATAGTTTCGTAAGTTTCGACTTTAAAGATCTTTACACCAAATATCCTAGAAGAGGATGCGTTTTTTGCAGTAAGGAATAGACATAATATTTTGGTGTTGATTTTGGCTTTTTATCGTTTTTGCAATTAATGAAACTATTTTAACGTTGGTAGTTTTGTTTATAAACAAGTTAAGTGAGTTTGAATGGGTTGTTATTTTTTTTAAGGAAATTAGTATCTAGTTTTATTCCTTGCAGAATATAATTATGAATCAGTCAAAAGAGAAAAATAGTTTATTGGTTTTATGCCGCTATACTGATGATGGTTTTATGTTTTTTAGCACAGATAGGGAGGACAGGGTGAAATTTGAAGTTACTTACTTATGGATAAAAATGCTCTAAATGAATAGATCTCATTATTTCAAAAATTTTGGCGTTTGAATCATCAAAATCCATCAACGGAAACCCGAGATATGAATTTTTGAATATTTAAATTTTCCAGTTATTTTGGACAAATAAACGGAACAAAATTTAAAGGAAAGTATGACATACCAATGGCACCAAAGAGACTCAAATTTGTTAAAAAGAGAATACATTTCCTTTAATAACTTTTGAGTGGAACAACAATTTCACTTGAAATTTGGAGAGTTGATAGATTTCATAGTGGCCAATCAAATGGGCAAGCCTCGGCAATGCTGATATTACCTGTTGCCATGGCAACAGGCTAAATAGGTCCAAAAGAGGTATGAAACACCATAAAATGGTAGAATAATACCACATGGAGACATCTTTTGCTCCAAATTTGAGTATTTGGCCTGTTCTCGGGTAATTTTGCAACCATGTCTTGAATAGGTTGGTTGGTTACCATGGTAACAAGTGCACATCAGTTACCCAATATCTGTACAAGTTTTCTACAATTCAGTTAAAAACTGAAAATTTTAATTGATGCCAGTGCTGTTTACCAGTAACTGCTACCAGTTTAATGTGCATTCTGTTACCATGGCAACTAATATTGGCTGTATATAGATGTATGGCACACCCTTAAATACTAGGAACTGACTTTCAAACAACACAAAATACCGACATGGCAAATTAAGCCTGCTGTGTTATAAAATGGTAAGTGCTGGTTATATTTAGTCTTTCCTGTTCAGTTCCATTTCCCATGGAATGAAGGTATGGCGCAACCTTAACTATCTATTTAAACAACAGTGGATGTCAATAAATACTACAAATAACTGTATTGTGAACAATAGAGACATTCAAGCACAGTAAACTTTTCAACACAATCTTGTTGATTTTTGATGGATTGAAATTTAAATATCCACTTACTAGTTGGAAGTTGTCATGGCAACAGGATGCAAATTGATAACTTCCTTCTTTGACTTTGGTGTATGTAATTTCCCTATCGATATAACATACACTAAAATCACCTGAAATGGCAAGCCATTTCATGGAGCTTCAGAATAATTACAGGAGGAAAAATCAAGGAAACAACAGACGCACCCTTAACGTACTGTTGTCACCAATAAAAGAAACCATGGCCGAACAGGTCAAAATATATTTATAACTGCTGTTCCAGTGTCTGATTTGTGTGAAAACAGTAATTCAACCTATTTAGCTCCAGAGGTTGGTTTAGCAACATGTCTTCTCCTTAAAATATCAATTTAAATACAGTTGTTTGGTAATGAAAGTAAGTAAAGTGACAAAGACAGCAAATTTTTTAGATGAATTACCAAATTATCTTTACCTGTTTTATGAGAAATGTTCAGATCAGTAAAGAGAATTTAATAATACATCATCATTCTGTTGTTGTTGGAACTGATGTATGTTAAACATGTATGAATTTCATTAGTTTACTCAGCCATGAATCAGTCTTCCAGGACAAGTGTGTGTTTACTGTCATATGTATGCCCTGATCCCAAGCTACCATATGGTACAACTGAACTAAAACAAAACAACAGTCATTTGTAATGGAGGAAATCAAAAAAAGTATGGCCCTCCAGACCACACAGTCTTTATTAATTTTATCACATTATAACATGTGCCAATCGAATGTACGTATGTACAAATAGTATGTATCCAATAATTTGAATGGTAATTCAAATTCCAAATCTCTTGAGTGTATTATGTACAATATTTACAAGTCAAGACATCCACAAAAAAGAATGCCAAACAACCAAATTATTTCAATTTATGTAGTCAGGTTGCAAAAAAATAATTATGTACAATAAATAGTGAATGCCAATTCACATGATTCACAGCCAAATACAGGAAACAAATTGCATAAAAGGCAGCCAAACGACCGAGGCAAATACACCTGAAAGGCAAGCTTCCATTTCATGGGTTAGAATAACACAAAATGCAAAATACACACCAACCCCCTCAGTCAAGTACACTGTTGATGTGGCCAAGGACTACTGTAGCTCAAAATTGAATAAAACAGAGCACAAAAATATAAGAATCATACTCAACTTTCATGGGCATCTTGGAAACGGCTCAGACTACATTCTTGGCCCTGTAGCAAAGAAGGGATCTGCAAGAATATAAAAAAACATGCTGCTTAGTCTAGAGTTTATTATTTAAAAACTGTTTCTGTTTAATATCAGTAAATACATGTACTGTCACAAACTTGTATTAATTTTTTTGCAATAATTCATACAAGTACAACTTACCTAAAAATGCTCTGGACAGCAAGGTATCTCCAGGTGACTAACAGATGGATTTGTGACGGCACGATACCTTCCGATGCCTAGCAGACTAACAGGAGCCTCAGTCCCTATCTCAAGTTAGGAATGCCAATAGCATGGAACGCCGGTATCATTACGAACATGGGTAGTGGTGAATATGCTGGCACACACAAACCCCGTCGCTATGCCTCCTGGTGTTATGTATACAACTAGGTCATCTCAAGCCGTAAACGGCAAGGCACCCAGGTCGCCAGCAGTATACATACCACCTCTGCTGAAACAAAATCCCACCTGCCAGGTGGCCAAAGAACCCCCCCTTCCCCTGAGCAGTCACATTCAACATTCTGTGTTCCCTGAAGCCACCCAGCAGGCAGTCAGAAAAGAATTAGTGATATCTCATACTAAAAATCATGTAGTCCCTGGCCACGGCCCCATGGGGGGCAGTTAAGAAAATGTTTTGAAAGTATGCTCAGCCCTACTTAATACACTATGGTGTTCTACTTATTCTACAAAATATTAAAAGTAAGTTCTAAGCATACCACAAAAATTTCCTTAAGTACCACACAAAGGGCAACAACTACAGTGTACTTTCCTGTTACTGACTGAAGCTGCAAGAAAAAGTAATAAAACAAAATTAGTTCAAATAAATTGCACTAAGTTGTGGTAATACTCTTGGATTAATGGGAAAGCATGCAGTTCATCGCTATCATCATCATCATCTAATTTATCATACCTAACTAAGAGATACACAGAATCTGTGTCTGACACAGTTTCATTTTCTGAACTTACAGCATCAACAACCATGCCTGGCACCCATTCGACTTCTTCATCATTTTCTAATTTGTGTGCAATTCTCTGGCCAATAAAATCGTCTTTACCTACTTTCTTCATTACTAAATCGTTTGCCTCAAAGTCTTTCCAGAGGTTTAATTTTGGAACAAATCCATCTTCGTTATCATAACGAACATCAAATGTGATTCGTTTTCTTCCGTGCATTTCAAAAACAGTCCCGTAATACCAATTAATCTCATTGTTATTGTTCCATAGATGTTCTATTCTTTTACCTAGTAGGTGCTCAGGCAAGGTTATTGGTGGATCAAAACTTGATTCAAGGCGTGGCCGTTTATGGGCAGCACTTTCTGCTTCATTCACTTTCCTTTTTGTTGTCTCTTTTTCTGATTTCTCAAAATATTTTCTCTTTGCCAATTCTACTTTGTCAGCTTCAACAACCTGTACTTCATTCTGTCTATTCAAATCCTCATCATCTGTGTCTGGGTCCCTAACTCTTGAAATAATTTCAAGCCAATTAGTCAAAAGCTGGTCTGAATCAAATTGTTTACCAGCATGGGATAAAGCAAAAAGGCTTTGTTTGCCCTCGGCTCCCAGGACAAAACGTCGAAATTTGATTTGAATCTTTAAAGCCTCTACTTTCTGCCGTTCTGTCTTTCCATCTAAATACTCCATTGCGTCTGATCGTGTTAACCACAATCCACCTACTTTGCCAATTTCAAGAGTAAGGTTCTCTTTCTTTTCCATTTCTTTTACTTTCTTGTTCAATTTATCTTCTTGCTTTTTCTGAACTTTCTCTTTCCTTTTATTCCAAATTTGCAAATTTCTTTCTTTGTAAATTGCCATCTGTTCAGCTTTTGATTTTCTTGCCAATAAATGAAATTCTGTTTTCTTCTCTTCACTCAAGGCCTCCTGAAATTGATCAGTCTTGTTCTGTTTATACATTAAAAGGCCCTCAAGTGCATTAATAGTCATTCTAGGTTTTTCATTCAAGAAACGATCAAAACTTGCAAACTGCCTTTCATTTTCCACGTTTGTCTTCTGGGTGCCTTTGGTTTCTAATTCTAATTTCCCAGAAGGATTGTGATACTTTCCTCCTGGCAAATGATCTGCTAGCATTCTCTGAGATACAGTCACAAAAGAAGCAAACATTATCTCCAAAACCTGCTTTGTGCTCTCATCCCTTTCTGGGCTAGGTTCTATCAATTTCACATAAATATCGTCCTTAGAAACTGGAATATCTGCAAAAGCCAATTCTTCTGCACTCAAAAATTTTGATGAATCTTGTGCCCAGTTCTTAAAACATTCAACTAAATGTGTATATTTATCTGACATGTCAAGGATGCTAACAGATTTGTCTTCTAGAATACTCCATAAGGGAGTCGTTACTAGCTTTGAGATCAGTCCCAATGCTCTGACACCAACTAGATAAGTCTTTACTTGAAGGTCTTCATTGACCGCTCTCAAAAGGTCATTTTCATCTTTATAAGTTTCAAAAAATTCTTTCAAGTTATCCTCCAAATAATAAACTCCCCCAGCATTATGAAACATGATATTAAATCTGTTGCCTACAAATGGTGCCAGAGGGACACTGACCTCTTCAGAATTAGACTTATCCTTAAGAAAAGCCAAGAAGTCAACTGATCTGCCTGATTTCTGGCACCCTTTACTTTGTACTGCCTTACATGTAGTTCTAATTAGCCTGAGGGTGCCAGATTCACCTGTACTGTAGCCTCTAGAAAGTAATTGTGACCCGACTTTTACTCCGTCAAAAATTAATTCTTCCCAAAGTTTAACTGCCTCTTCGGCCTGATCAGACAATCCTACTACATAGTGCATTCCACAAAAAAAATCATTTAGTTTTAAAATACTGTCTCTTTCATCTTGAGCCAGAGCATCCCAATTTTCAATTACAGTGGGGACAACCGTTGCTCTGTATGTGGTCAAAAGCTCATTAAATTTCTTTTGCACAATATGTCGGTCCGACATTAAATTCTTTACTGCGCATAAAACCTTGGCTTTTCTTTCATCAGCATCTACATTTACAAACCCACGCATCTTAAAAATGTCCCCAAGGATATCCTGGAGAACTTCAAGGTTAGTTTCAGCATCTCCTGTGAACATTTTTCTGACACCTAGGGTGAGAAAATCACCAGAACCAGAACCAACCTGAAAACAACCAAAATGTTCACCTTGTTTGGAGGTGGCATCACTATGCATGGTCAAATTGTCTTTATCCCAATTCTCTAAAAGTTGTTCTGCCAACTGAATCTGTGACCATGCTCTACACTCTAAAAACATTGCTTTGGCAAAAGTTGATTTTGGCAGACGATCAAATTTCTTGCCAGCCAATTTAGTTAAAACTGTTTCAATAACCTTCTCGATATTACTAGTACTAACATTTAAAGAGAGAAGTTTTTGGTAAACTTCCCTAACTTCATTATTGTAATTGCCACCTTCAAAAAATTTTACTTCGTCAATGCCACTCAAAAGTTCATCAATTTGTTCTTGTTTTTGGGATAATTCATTTTCCAGAAAACTATTTTCTGCTTCCAAACTGGTAATTTTTCTTGCATATGAAGCTACTTGTTCACTCTCAACTGGTTCTGTTAATTTACATTTGTAGTAACTAGCTTTGTGCTGTGCTTTCACCTTTGCATTCCTAGTTTCAGCTAATATGGCATTTAAATCATTAATTGCTTCTTCAAATGTTTGCTCTTTTCTTTCATTAGCCTCTCTAAGGTTTTCTACTTCTGCCTGTAACTCTGAAACATCAACCTCTAAAGATTGATTTTCCATAGCTAACTTTGAAATTTCCTTTTCTCGTCTGTCAATTCTCTTTGTCACATTCCGTGGACTAAATTTACCTAATCGATCAAGTGCCTTTCTCAAATCTGTAGATTTTTTCTCAATTAAATCTTTCTGAGTGTTAAGCTCTTGTTCCAAATCGCTTTTGCTCTTCTGATTTTCTCTACATTCATTAATGCACTCACCCAAAGCTAGTTCACTCTCTTCTAATTCTGCTACAAGAGTAGAAATACACTGGCTTTGCTCTGAAACAACTGATTCCAATGAATCTATTCGAACTTGATCTTTCTGAAAACTTTCGATAACCTTGGCCAATTCTGGATTAATTAACTTCAACCTTTGGAGATCATGATCCTTTGGTAAACCAGATAATTTAAACTCTTTTGATAGGAGAACAGCAACACCTGATTTCAGTTTATTCTTACTTAGATTTTGCCTTTCTCGTTGTAATATTGTGACTCTACATGCTAGTGCTTTCCCAGAAATCTCAATTTCACCCAAAGCCGAAATCCACAGAGCCATGGAGTCAAATGTCTGTTTTGTGCTTGAACGAAAAGCAGCAAGTTCCAAAATTACTGCATTTGTTACCTTGATGGTAGGAATTTTTTTGTTTTTGAGAGTCTCGGGGTCTTCGAGTAAATCAAAAAGTAGCACTGGTGTAATCCCAAGCTCCTTACATTTTGGACCAAGGGTATGGGCAGGGGCCCCAGCCCCCCAACCCACTCCCACATGCACACTGCCCACGTGCTCTCTCATCCTCCCTTCCATGTGACTCCAGATCTGGTTTAGAACCCGGTTCAGAAACATTGCTCAACCAACTAAATTCTTCAACTACTAAACTCCGGAATTTACCCAGAATATCTTTGCTTAATTTACTTTCAATTTTCCGCTTTAGATTTCGAATACGGGTGAAAAGAGTACACTGATCAAGTGAACTACGATCTAATCCTGACACAAGCTCAATTGCATTTTGAATTTTTTCATTTTGATTTTCAATCAATCCTTGCAGCTTATTATCTTCACAAAACTTAAACAAAGATTCAAAAAAACCAAATGTCAAATAAGTAATGCCTTTTTTGCCTTCAGGGATCTTATTCTTAAACACCAAACAATCAAAATCATTATCCGTAAATTCAATTAACTCGCCTTCATCTTTGTTCCGGTCATCCGCCATTGTTGTAAAACCACCACCTCCGCGCGCGGCGAAGGTCCCAGTTTTCCTGCAAAATTCCGCATGTGAGCCTCTCAACAATATTCATCCAAAGTTTCACAAAATGATCTACAATAAACCTTCTAAAACACAATGTACTTTTCCTAAAAAACTTCCAACGAGAACCGCACGAAAATCGCAAAACAAATCTTCAAATCTACTTCAAATCCACTTTTCCTTACCTTATCAATGGCGCGATCGAAGGAAAATGACACCACTGGAAAGCTCTTGAGATTTCCTATCGATCTGTTGCCATGGGAATTGTTTGCCACGACAGGCTCACGTGCGGAATCGCGCCTGAAGTATGATGGTCGACCGCTAGACTTGTGTCCGTGGCTTCAGAACAGCGATCGAAGAGTCAAAAGTGGCTTTCAAGAAGACGGGATTTTTTCGATCAGGTAAAAGGGAGGTACTCAAGAATAACGCTGTGATAAGAACACATATTGTTTAACAATTTGTATCATTGTCAAGGCTGTAGATTGAATAACTTTTCTGTGACAAGAATTTGAAAACAGTCAATATTGGCTTTCGCACGGGCCGCCATATTGGTTGTCCGAAGGCCGCGCGTGGCTGGCGCGACCTCCCTAGCACAGAAGAGGAAGCTGTTATTTTAAATGAAATAAGTAGTCTTGTTTCTTTTTACTCTTCTAATTTAGTTATAACTTTTAACATTAGCAATTTGTATGCGCAGATTTTATATCTGGACATTTTTACATGTCTTAAAATGAATACGTGTGTGCAATGTTCAACACGATTATTTTTTCATAAGAACAACTTTATAAGAACAATGAGGCCCCAATTCCCAAATCTTTAAGAACAATTTAAGAACAAGCTCAGGCTGAGGTTTAGAAACATGAAATCAATCTGTATGTTTTCAAATGAAACACTGACATTCACGACCAAATAAGCAATTACACACAATCATTTAGCCTCTAAAATAGACTCTATAAAGTAAAAGTAAAATAAATGCTAAATACATATACATGCTTTAACATGGTTGTGATTTATATGTCCGCGACTGTCTGTCTGAATGTATAGCAAGGAAACAAAATGTGTAAAAACAATGTTTTGGAAAGTCTGCACCAGATAATCGAGAGTTTTAGGGGGAAACACGTATCTGAAGAGGGGAACACATCCGGTATAAGTGTTCTGGGGAAACACGTACCGTAAACCTCCCAATATAGGCCCATGGGCTTATATTTTTCAAAGCACTTTTTTGGGCTCATTTTCGGAGTGGGATTATTGGAGGGGATTTTTCGTCTTAAAAATGACCAAACTTTAAGTACAATAGTGTAGAAATATAATCAAATGGGCTTTTTATCGGAGTGGGCTTATTATCGGAAGGATCTAACTGTCTGACATTTGGAGGGCTTATTTTCAGAGTGGGCTTATATTCGGGAGGGGCTTATATTCGGAAGTTTACGGTATTTGGGGGGAACACCTCTACTGTAACACCAGCATTGTCAATCGAACATTATCAAACGAATTCGAATTTAATTGACATTAGTTACAAAACAGTGTCAGACTACCAGTTTAAACTTTGTTCACAAAAAAAGTTGTTAAACATTTGAGTTCGATAATATTTAGTATCAGAACAAAATTGAACACAATCCACCGATTGAGTTTGTTTAATTTCAATTATGTGCAGCAACAGAACTAACAAATTTCTCTGTTCGATTAACTATCGTCCGATTGACAACGTCGGGATTAATGAGTTGAACTCACCAAACCTAAGAAACTAAAACAGGGGTTTCTTTCACACTACATATAAATACTTATGGACTGTTCCTGGCGTTTTCTTGACTTGCTTTTTCTTTTGCTTTTTTCCACCTGCCTTGTCGAGATTCTGTAAATAGAAAGATTATTATTCTACATGTTAAAACAAATCGTAGTTCCATAACTCAAGACAAAGACAGTTTTTAAAACTCGGCCAACATACCAATTTACGTTTTGTGGCCAGCGGTGAAACTGGTAGTACTGATTTATGTTTTGCCCCAGCTGGCAGCTGCGACTCGTGACCGGGGGCCTTGTTGATTAAATGCCGGGTATTTCTTCCCTTTTCTCCAGATAACATCCACTAACTGATCAGACTTAAGTGGAGAGGCATTGCAGATGGCATTTCGTAAAACTTCAGAATAACTATTCTTGGGGTTTCTCCAAGCAACAGTGATATAGTTGATCGTGGAAATTTGGACAATTTGACCTAGATAACACTCGATACAAACAACTGGATACGAAATCGTTTTGACCGTGAAGGTAAAAGACATTGCGTTTTATAGCTGTGGTGAGGTTCGAGTTTTCATGAAAAAAATGATTGGATAGTTAAACTCTGTTATCATTGGACGACTTAGCTAAATAATTTCCATTGGAAAATTTCGTGTATGATTAACACAACTTTGGGAAACCGAAGCCAACATTGTTATAATAATAGTTATGCAGATTCTGTTATTTTAAAAGAAGTATGTGTAATGTGTGTAATCACTATAATTATTATAGTGATGCTTGTGTGTGAGCAAATAAAGTGAACGAAAGTGAAGGTAGTGGGGCCGCTTTGCTGACTGACAATTTGTTTGTGTGCGTGACCTATTGAAAAATCATGACTAAATACCAGTATTGTTTGCTTGACCTGGGCCCGATGTGTTGACATGTGAAGCACAGCCGAATTAGCATATGTCGAGAAGTCAGAAACCAATTGTATTGGAAAAACTAGAGCCTGTCCAATTATTTGAAGCAAGAAATACGCATCAAGAAAGTCTAAAGAATTAATACAGTGAATGTTTCCTTATGAATGTGTCTCGAAAGATGGAATTGATCAACTAAAAGTTGATACGTTATTGTTTTCGCTGTGAGGGTGAAAGTGTTGGGCTGACGTTTCAAGTGCCAGCCTTTGTCAGAGGAAAAGAGGCTCTCCGTTTTTGCTGTGACGAATGGCTAGCACACGAAACGTCAGCTCAAACCTTTCACCCTCATGGTGAAAAACATAATATATCGACTTTTAGTTGATCAATCACATCATTTGCGATACTTGCCGACGTAGAAAGCCTAGTTTTTATAAAAAAAACCTAGTCTACCATTGTCTTGAAAGAGTTTTCAGTGCAGTGTTGACTACCGATGCAGCAAATTCCATCTGGTTCCGGTCGAGGTAAGTTGTAAGATATTTTACCTGGCACAACAAGTGGTCAACAAAACATCAAGTAAGGTCTGTGATTTAGGTCTCTGCATGCAACACACCTTGGGCAATTACTTGCCCATTATTATATTATTGAATTAGGCTTTCACTTGCACAAGCAAAGCCTGAATAATTGTGCTTGTGCAATGATGAAAGGGGAAAATAACATTTCGTTAGTGGAAAGGGAACTTTTACATGTGTCATGTATGTCGCCAACATAAAACGGAAAGAAGGGAAGAAGAAACTTTATTGTGGTGGACTTCTAGCAAACAATTGTCCACAAATCGGGGACACACACTAAAACCATTCAAAACAAAACATTCACTATGAATAGTTGGTGATGCATTAAAGGATTTGAAATAGTTTGATGAGATAAAACTGGGCTAACTATAAGTTGTATAAGAGTTACATTTGGTGTGAAGTATTTGCAGAATATTAAAGTTATACGGGCTGATTTAACAAAAGCAAATGTGAGGTCGGTGAAAAGCCGTGGACAGTTGACTGTCCAGTAACTTTCCCCACACCAACTGTGTTACCATGTGAACGAAGGAGATTTACTTCATTGCCTGGCAATAATAATAACAGAAACATATTAGGATCAATACATTCTGTCATCTCTTTTCTGATCTCTCTCTCTGTTCCTCTTTTCACAACTAATGATGAATAGGGCAGGACATTTTGCCCTTCATTGTAATGGCAGTGTGTCTTGCGACAGCAGTTGCTTCTGTCCATGATTGGAATCCCGTTAGCCCCCTTTCTGTTTCTACTATGCCTCTCATGGCCCTCCCCGCTTTCATTTGCCCTCTCATTCTAATACTGATTTACAATACTTTAAAACAACTAAAATAGAACTAGGACCAAGAGGAAGTGTAACAAACAATAATGTGTGACGTGTCTGACATTTACAATTCATGTACACAATAATGTGTGACGTGTCTGACATTTACAATTCA
>JAOBYG010311073.1:0-16660 GCA_025403545.1 Epizoanthus stellaris
CTTGTTCATGATGGTTATTTGATATTTCAATCATGGCAAGTCTTTCGGTACTTGAAATCGCGAGGATAGATTCGAAAAAGAGAAAAAAGAAAAGAAAAAAGAAAAGTAAAAAAAAGAAATGCCTGGGTCAGTTCATCACATGACAAAATAAATGCGCTAGAACGCTCGGCCATGCAGCCGACAAATTATTTTATGAATTTTACTAACATGTGTTTCCTAATAATAAATACACAGATTTAGAGCCTTAAATCAATAAAAGGGCGATGTTACGTTATAACCAATCATTCAATCATTCTTTGTTCCAAATCTTGATTATCTTGTTTGTGTAATTGTGTAATTATTTATTTATTTATTTATTTATTTTTTAATTATTTAATTTTATTTATTTTCTATCCTGTTTGTGTAATTGTGTAATTATTTATTTATTTGTTTTCTAAAATAATGTAAATCGAATACAGAAGTACTTGTCAAGTAAACACGGTATATAATCATTTAGCTTTCTTCAAGTACCGGGGCTGCTGGCACAAGTTAGTTATGAAGTAACTGAGGAGAAGGATGTGTATTGCATAGAGTATTTTCCGAATGTTTTTTAAAGTGCAGAATTATGGTGTCTCTTGGACTGATTAAGTGCATAATTGTTCTTTAAATGAACAACCTTGCCATTTCGAGTCAGTGGAACAGTACTCGTGTGAGGGAAAGTCGGAAGGGGGGCGGGGGATTACATGCATATTATTTTCATAAATGTGGTACGCTTTTCATCACACGGAATTGACACGAGATAAAGTATTTATGACCAAATGACGTCAAATGACCAATGAGAATACAATTGCATAGCGCGTAGACTGCAAAACAGCCCCTTCCTTCGCCAGAAATCCGAAAATTGGGCAGTTTTAGGATTTCTGGCAAAGGAAGGGGCTGTTTTGCAGTTTACACAGCGCATGGAAACCAAAACCTGAAATACTTCATACTTCAGGACACCTTGCAGTTTTGTATAATACAGAACCGTTGGCTAACTTTTGGCCTCGTTTTGAATACAGAAGGTACCTAATACATGCATATCACAATAAGAGCCAAGATAATACGTTTCAGTAGACGATCTTATCGCACCCTGTATCATATTGAAATAAGCGGTTGTCTCGAGGTTGTTGTATCAAATGTACTTGTGTTTATAATTCCCGCTGTGGTCGTAGACCCGCTCGAAGAAGATGAGGCGACTGAAGGCGCAGGAACTATTTAAATTTGAAATGTCTCGCCTCGTACTGCGCCCGCAACTACACTTGTTTAATAAAAAACCCCTAATTCAAAAATGGCGCCTAGAGAGGGAAACTAGAACAGTCTTTATCGTGTTTCCATGGTACAATAAGTACTTTGGATTAAATGCTTTAGCTTAGGCTTACCTTCAACATTAAACCGGTTGCAAGCTCCTCAACTGTAAATGTTGCTCCAGTCGGCCTTGTTGGGTACTGATACCAATTTCCGTCGACAAAATATTTTAGCCCAGAGACACGACAGGATCTAATATTTCTCACGCTGGTTCTACCTGTACCGTTCCTAACACAGAGATGGAGTGGCTGACTGCCCGTATTGTTCATGTTGATGACAGGTAGAGTTTGTATCGAGCATGAATTCTTGCTACTTTCTTGAGCAACAAAACGGTACCTACAAGCTATGGATGTGATTGTCACAACAATATATTAAAATATGAACAGGGTAGGACATTTATAATTTATTAAACTAGTCTTAATTGGTTTTAATTAATAGAAAAATAATACAATAACATTGACATTAACATTAGCATTCCATTTATTGGTACTTTGAAAACAAGAATGCTTACATCAGTATTGTTCCAATAAATATTAATCTACAGCAAATGTTAAATAACAAACTAATAATACAGTAATCTTATTTGAAAAGTCCTGGATTCAAACTACAAGCAAACTAAACATTTCCATAATATTGTGAATATATTTACCTCTAATTACATTTACTGATTGGTCTTTCATTGCAATTGTATATTGAAATATGCTAGGATAATCAAAAGCTGAAAAATTTGAATTAATACAAAAAAGGTCATTTAAAAATTTGGTTCTAGCTTCTAAAATTTCCCGGTGTTTGCAATTCATTAGGTAGTGTATACAAGTTACCTAACCTAACCTAATCTCAAGTTAAACAGTTTTTCCGAACAAACGGAATTCAACTGCAACGCCCAGTGCACTGAATAACTCGACTGAATCGGAGCAGTATTGTGCATTAACTCGTAATCTCTCCTATGCTTTTGAGTTTCATTCAAACATATATCGAGTTTAACATTCTTTCCCATATTTATCACAAAGTAATGTACGTATATATTTTCTATAAATTATACATTTCAGGGCCAGCTTTACTTTCTTTCTGTTCAACAGAAAACATTTCCATGGATCTATCTCCTAGAAAGTATCTTTACTCGTTTTGTTTCGATATAATGTATGGTCTCGTGGCATTTCGTATTATCGGGGTTTCACTGTATATGGGTCTACAAACATATATTATTATATCGAATTTTCAGAAAACTATATGAAATCATAAAAAGTTCGTTATATCGCGGGGTTTGTCTGCGGGCGGTCTTTGACATGTCTTAACGTTGAGCAACATATTATTGAAGAAGTGATAATCCCATATTCCATAAACTATCACTCTGTGAACATTTGTGTTACATTTATGTTCAACAAGAAAATAAACGAAACCTGTGTATCGGGGTAATAATAATAATAAATAATAATAATAATCTTTACTGAGGTTGCCAACATCACAAATTGTGGTTTTCAAAATTTATAATGATATAAAAGGTAAATTTCACTCGTCCGGGACTCAAAATTTTGCCGGGCTGGGAAGATATGTTCGTTATATCGGGGTTTTCGTTATAACGGGTTCATTATATCGGGATTTTATTCCATACGAACTACTATAATTTTTCCGGTCTGAAAAAATATGTTCGTTATATCGGGGACTTCGTTGAATCGGAGTTCGTTTTATCGGGCTTCACTGTACATGTATTGCATTTTTTGTAGAAAACATGTGGAACAGATAAACTGTAACACCATATCAGCAATATCTACCTGGTAGAAGGGAAGAAAACAATAGTTGTTTTCCTTAGAATGAAATTGACAAATATGCCAAGACGACGAGAAAGTACCAGGTTCATTCATCATTTCGGAAAGGTGTTTCAACATAAGAATTGCAAATGACCAAGCTCTCAATATCATCGTTTTTATCCGTATCTTGATCGATCACTGAAACCCGGCGAAATGTTTTCCATCCTCAACAAACCCTGAAACGTTAAAAATGATAATATACATCAACATGCGCGTGGGCCGGTGATGAGTGGTCCCTCAAGCTGATGTGCAGGGCCTGATTTCAGTGTTTCCATCCGCGCGTTACATTGCGTTTAGAATTACTGGTAAAAGACTTTGAATATACGGCTAGAAGTCCTGGGACTTTAAATATTAGGCACGTTCATAGCTGTTCCACTCCTTTGTGTTTGAAGCTTCGGATGTAAACTGTTACAGTAAATTTCGTAGCTTAAGCAACAGCTTATGAAAGGGCATTTATGGCTGAAATTAATGCCAAAATAAGGCTAAGGCTGTGTTAATCTGTAGCATACATGGCGTCCATGCAGCTACCTTTAAAATTATTATAATACCAACAAAATACTTACATTTTGTAACAACGAGCTTGGATTGAAGTTTATATCTTGGATTAGTAAGGAGCAGTAGACAAGCAATGCCTTTTCGACCTGATTGAAGCCAATATCTGACCCGGAATCTTGTACTTGTCAGAGTGTCACTTTCACATCTTGAAATCTGATTCGATGGCTTTCCTTATCTAAATCAGGTGTCATTTTCACATAAGTGCCTGATAAAGCGAGAACGGACAAGCGAAGTATATATTTCTCACTGCCGTAAAAAAAAATCAACTATATTTAATAGAATTTGTCGGCAAACTTTATAATATTATTATATGACATATTCGCCGATAGTAAAATTACATGCATATACAATAAAGTTAATGTTTTTTGATAAAGTTAGTTAAAACAAACGTTTTCGATCTTATTCTTAGCGACCATCTTCGATTTGACTGAAATCTTGCTAAGATCGAAAACGTTTGTTTTAACTAACTTTATTAAAAAATTTACCTTTACTATATACAAAATATTATTGAGTCATAAGAATGAATACAAAGACGAAGCCAAGAACTGAATGTTTACTTCTTTTTAAGAGATATAAAATGAGAGGAACATTTCTAGCGTGCGTGATTTCGGGGTCAACATGGATGACAATTATTCTATTACCGCATCTGTAAAACAAAAGTCACCAAAGCCTCTCGTCGCCAATGTTTATACACCGTACATACAGGCAACTGATAAATATATTGGCCTTCTCCTTGTAGTGCTGACCTAAAGCTATGAATAGAAAATTCTGGAAATCTTGATTCCTCGATTGGCAGGGGAGGGGGGATTTGCAAATAATGTTTTACATGGTTAATGTATCAGTTTTCCCCCAATCATTGACCTTGCTCTGAGGAGAGTGACGTGGAACTGTAACAGTAATCCTGTACCGTTCCAAATATTATCATATTTTAGGGCATTTTATCTATTGTTCAGTTTTGTTCCTGCTTGTCAATTAGAATATGCATGTTAAATAGTTAATTACAAATTACACTTTCCGTAAATTCTGTTGTAATATATTTATTGTTATATTGATAAGATCACTAACTTTTAATTGAAGTGACAAAATGTTCACTATATTAATATCGGTTTGTATACCAGCGACGACTGTCCGTTAACATACATGTATCCAAACTATTCCAACTACTGTGGCCAGAACGGCAGCGATATGTCAGGCACCGCGGAGTATAATATGAAACACACATATTGTAGATATTTCCAGTTGTTCATTTTTTCTCTGGAAATTACTCTTAGAACGCAGGAAATGCTACTTCAGCAATCCCACATTTCAACATTTTCCCAGGGGAGCCTGTCCCGATCGCCGACTTCTCTATTATAAAGAAAATCGCGACTTTCAATTCGATCAACTTCCCCTTTACATTGACCGACAGCGCGTTATTCACAACAATCTTCTATATTTTTATCCGATGCCAGTGAGTACTGAATCATCAGATATTCAGTCCTTGAATTGGCGGTGGAGATCTCAGTCTTGATTTTTGTGGCATTATAAAGTCTGCGATAGTCACGTTGGGTCTACACCAACGTACTGTATACAATTAATAGATTTGATTGCGCCACATAGGATGTGAACTTTGTGATTTTTATGTAACTTTTGAAAGTTTCAAAGTCCAAATAGGTAACTTCCTGATTTTCACATTGATAATTTTATCACAAATGGCAATTTCAGATAAATTTCCACCCGTTTCAGAGGCCTATTATTTCAAAATTTTCCCTGGGGAGCATGCCCCCGGATCCCCTTAAAAAACTCGCGCTACGCGCTCGTTTTAGTTCCCCAAATGTTATTTGTGCGCCGCGGTCCCTGTATCTTTCACATAAAGTACTATGCCAGAGCAAGCCGGAGTTTATATTCAAGCTGCAGAAAACCAGTAATAGCGTATATATATATGACATTATAAAATAGAGTAGATATAACGCGCGCTCTAATTGGCTAACAGATGGCAAAATTATCAGAGGATAAAGACACTCGTTTTATCTTCGTCTTATTTCTAGTTTATAAAAGCAATATAAAACGGCTACTTGTGTCTATAATCTGTAATATAAACACGCCGGCAGTGCTCTACAACTACCGGCGTGTTTGTATCACAGTTTATAGACACTCGCAGCCGTTGTATATTGCTTAAATAACGTTAGCGGTAGCGCGAAGGGGTTGAGAGGAACAAAGGAAAAACGATCCTTAGGCCCCGTCTACATTGATACGTATTCGTTTGAATACACATCGTTCTCGATCCGTTTTGGCTTATCGTCCACGCGGAAACGATGAAAACAATGATCCTTTTCACCGAGAACTGAGGTTTTCGAAAACGCTTCCCAAAATGGAGACTTTTGAAAACTCATCAAAATGAATTGAAACGCATTCTTTAGCGCCGTCCACACGAAAACGTTTCGAAAACGGAGGCTTTTAAAAATGTATCAGTGTGGGAGAACCGAGAAGCCTAAGGCCCAGTCCACACGGATACGGATTTATTTGAAAACGCAACTTTTCAAAAACGTATCCGTGTGGACAGGCATTGTTTTCATTTAAAAACGCAAAAATATTTTTTCGTTTTCATGTACCATCCACACGACTACGATGTCAATTTCATCAATTCTATTGTCAGCGTTTTCAAAAGTTTGTCCGTCCACACGCGAAGACGATAGAATTGCGTTTTCAAATAATTCCACTTTCGAACCCGTTTTCGAAAAGTTCCGTTTTCGGTGAAATTGACATGGTTGTCGTGTGGACGGGACATGAAAACGCAAAAATAAATTTGCGTTTTCAAATGAAAACCGGCGCATCCGTGTAGACAGGGCCTAAGTGTATAAAAGGAGAGAGGACTCGGGGCGAGTCAGGCACAGTACCAATAATGGCTACACATCAGCCTCGTTCCTATAGTCTTCTGGGATGTGTCTAGCTCCTTATTTGCAGTTTCCTTTCCTGTGACATCACTGGATTAATTCATCCCAGAACTCAGAAGCCTGGCAAAAACCTCCTTGTCTGGCGGTCGTTTAATTCTTTAAGATGTTGAGCAAAACACTATCACAAGTTGCCTAACATGCATTTAAAATATCTAAATTGCTAATCCCTGAGTCACAAATGAAAATCTGTATAAGAAGTGCCTTGAAATCCTGCTGAATATATCTTATTAGACAGTTTAGTGTGTAGTATGGCTGGATATTTTTACGAGTCCTGCAGTATTTTGACGAGCCGAAATACAAAGGACGAGTAAAAATGTCCAGCCATACTGCACACTGAACTGTCTAATAAGAGATTTATTATACAACTGCATTCAAGATACTACGAATATCCTGCGATATTCGTACTGTAGCTTGGTTATTTGTATAGTAGGAAGTATAGCAGTAAACCAGTTTGGCGGCTTTTGAGGTTACTATAGCAACAAATGTTGGGACATTACTTGAGAAAAAGTCGGAGGGATTAGTAGATCTTCGTAAAGTGTTCGGAAATTTTCGAAAAAGTTCGGAAATGATCGGAAAATGTTTGTAAACAATTCCAAAAAATCTTCGGAAATCTTCGGAAATCTTCGGAAAATGTTCATAAAACATTCGGACCTCTTCGTAAATCTTTAATAGGGAGTTCTTTAACAGGGTAAAATAATTCTAAAATGATTCGGAATGTAGTTGGAAATCTTTAAAAATGTTCAGAAAGTGTTCTGAATATCTTCGGAAAAGTTCGGAAGGTCTCCGCAAATATTCCAGTTGTGTAATAGAATGATGTATTTAGGGGACTTTTTTGCGATTTCTTTTCGCCTCTAGGTAACCATCGGCTCAGAGCGAAATGCCTGGGAACGAGATTAGTTACACATCATATTAACTTTTAAAGTATACGTTATCGGCGTTTTTCAAGTTTATTCATTATTTTGGGTCCACAATGTAAACGTATTATAACAAGCTATAGTAACAGGCTAAATGTCTATTTATTGCTAAGGTAGTGATACTTGCTTCGTGTTGCTGGGTTTGAAGTAGTTTCTGTGTATAGGCAGTCATCTTGTACCTTTGGTGTCCTTTATACACAACACAGCAGCATATGAAAACATTATCTGTATGTCCCGATGACAGGCATTTTGTTACAAATCTTCCCAGTTTTCAGATATGATATTGATGACGAGGATATCACTCGAATGCGTTGAACCAAATTATGTATGAAGTCAAGCACATGAATTATTAACCTAACTATTCTCTTTCTTGTATTCATTTCAAGGCCATAAACAACATAGAGTCCACTTATACAATAGACTGTAAAACAGTCTCTTTCAGTTCTTCGCAAAATATTTCCCCCGGTCGCGCGACTTCTCGTCTTGATTTTGTTGCAAATCAGTTTTTTTCGTACAATCTTCGCCTGCAATTTTGTTTCGCTTTTCCCTCTCTTTCTCTCTCTTTTTCTTTATAACTCGGTGTCGTGCAATTTTTTTTTTATCTTTTTGGCTCGTGCAAATTATATTTTTTCGAAATTCTTCCACTCCCCCTCCCCCCACAAAATCAAATTGTCGGCCCCTTACTTGACCGTGCGGGCAAATGTGCTCATAACCCTGGCTTTACGATCGCTTGAAGAAAGGGGCTGTTTTCGAATCTACCTATGAAATAAAATGAACATCCCTATTTCAGAATACTACAAAAAAAGGTTTTGTCCCAGCTATATTCAACATTTTAATTTCTCTGCATACTCGCTGCATTGTTGCATGTTTCTAGTGCCCATATGTACCAGGAGAAACGCAAGGGGTACGATGACTCACTAAAGGCGAATCAAAAACAAGTTCTTATCTTTTCAGGCAGGATTATTCACTACAAACCAATATTTTTTACTGACATAGACTACATATTAAGTTACTGATGTCCTCAGATTGCGACGGCGCAAAGCGTATACTAGTGTTTGCCGTTTGACTCCGGCTCACTTGGACGACTGAGGTTGGTTTCCTTCATATACGCTGTGAAGATAGGTCTTGCGAGAGCTGCTTGTCGTGCAAATGAGGTAACTTTAGATTTCTTCTTCTGATGTCTACAAATAAAATCAAAATGGAGGGAATTGGAAAATGTTTTCATTTTCTTGTAAAGACGTTATTATTAACTCTAGTGTTGCATATTGTAGCTAATCCGACAAGAACTATCAGTAGTATCGACATATATATTCGAACCGTTGGTGGACAAGACACATACGTTACGTCAACACAGATATCTGAGTGTGTATTTTCGTGTGCGCACGCATGTGCGTGTGCGTGCGTGCGTACGTGCGTGTGCGTGTGTGTGTGTGCGCGCGCGTGTGTGCGTGCGTGTGTTCCTGCGAGTGTGCGTGTGTGTGTGCGTCTATGTAGCTGTCTACTTACATGCATGTGTACATGCGAGAGAGAGAGATTTCCGTTTTGCTAGAGAACTTGACGGTTGAAGTGGAAAGTCACTCGTGTATATCAGATCAACTTCTTTTGAAAATGTTAAATGAACTCAGCTATTGTTCAAAGTCTAGACGTCTAAAGTCATTCACTGTCAACTCTTCTACGCCTAGACACTTACTTCTTCCGTTGCAAGATAATCACAACTGCCATTATTATGACGGCGATGGCGGCCGCGATACCCATATGCAGGCTGTAATCAGATCCTTTGCTCGTCTGCTCATGAGGCTCCGTTTCTCTTTCAGCAATCTTTATATCAGTTATCTCCTTGTGTAGCTCTGCAGTTATCTCCTGTGTTGACTGTAAAGTTATATACAGAATTGCATAAGTCACATGTTCGATATTATGGTTCTATTATTAATTCTGTGTCAGAAATTATTAATAATCCTTAATCTAAAAGGCCTACTAGCAATAAATAATAAAGTATAAAGTCCTCAGTATAGCGTAATTACCCATAGCACTGAGTCGTCCGACATATCTTTATTTCGTTGTTGTACTGAGGCGCAATACAGGCAAAAAAATGTTGTAACATCCCGGGATTCTTAACGTTAGAGACTCTTGTCCCCCTCCTCAATAGTCCACTCATCTAACACTGTGTAACACTATCAGGTTCCAAGGAGATCATAATTTCGGATAATCTCAGCGCGCGATCCAGCGCGTGTACTGGGAAAGAGGAAAGGTGCGCGCCAGGCAACTGGTAAATGTTTTGCGCGCGCTCTACTTCTTTCTCAAATTTCCCTAGTCCAACTGATTCCACGCACCTTTTCTCTTGTGCCCTAATAAACCCCTTCCCTCCATAGAGACTTTATACAAGCTAGCATTACAGACGTAAAGGAGCGCTATTTGTATGGGAGAAGAAACCAATATGAAACTTGCGCATTTCTGATTGAGTATTTGGTTTTATGAGGCCATGAGGGTCAGAAGCATAGTACACTTCTTTTCTTCTCCTATGTTTTTCTTGATTGTACATGAACTAAGACGTTTGTCCCGTTAGCTTACAATTATTTCAGATTGATGTATACACTTCTACAAGGTCCAAATGTTCATGCTTATCAACAGAAAACATACATTACAAAGTACTTTAATTTACTTAACAAATAAACACATTTTAAGCCAAATTTCTCTGGACGTGCAATCAAATGAATGTCGTTCAATAAGCAGTTCCGTTACCTGTTTCATAATCCTTAACAAAGTATTGCGCGGTACGTGTTGAGTAGGCGCTTGTCCAGCTCGTATAGTGACATAGAAGGCAACAACAAGATCCAACTTCCTTTCTTTGGGATATCCGCGAAGGGCAACCACGTCAGATGCAGTGAATCCCAAGCTATCGATAACCGCCCTAGGAAGAACGTAGATAGTTGCATTATACAATATATAACTTTGATATTGCAAATGGTACAACAGGGTGGAGCCCGGTCAGTCGTTCCATGTCACTTACCTCCGTGTTCGCGCTTGATACCCACAATCCTGTTTGTTCGATTCACAGAAGACACCCACTACATTGGCCACAGCTTGTTTGAACCTTGCATACAGCTGGGACCTCCACTACAGTAAACCATAGACAGGGGTTAGTACACCTAATACGCACAAATAAACAATCGCTGACCAGCAACTAGATCCCGACTTCTCTATTCGGTTTAGATGCGTATTGTCACAGGATCTGAACTCAATTCTTAAACATGTATATAACATATCGTTCGATCGCTATAAACCGATAATTCTAAAACTGTTTTTATTCATATACTGTTTCACGACTGTACCAAAAATAATCTACTAACTTCAGAATATATTGTAGTGAAATGAAATGAAATGAGGACATACCTAGACCAGGTTGTCGTCCAAAAAGCGAAAAATTCGGGACATACATCGGGCCTTAAAAATAGGTGTAGTTATCCGCGGGCAACTCAGAAGTTATTTCCAGTCTCTTTACTTATCATTACCGCTCCTTCTTTATCATTCGCCATCACTTGCCATCATTCACTATTCAGAGTTGACTATCATTACTTCTCCTTCTCTATCATTCGCCATCACTTGCCATGATTCACTATTCAGAGTTGCTTATCATTACTACTCCTTCTCTATCATTCGCCATCACTTGCCATCATTCACTATTCAGAGTTGCCTATCATTACTACTCCTTCTCTATCATTCGCCATCACTTGCCATCATTCACTATTCAGCGTTGCCTATCATTACTACTCCTCTATCATTCGCCATCACTTGCCATCATTCTCTATTCAGAGTTGCCTATCGTTACTACTCCTGCTCTATCATTAGCCATCACTTGCCATCATTCTCTATTCAGAGTTGCCTGCGGAGGAGACTAGCGCAGCTCCTTGTTTTCAATTCTTAATTACCACGATTGAAAACTTTGAATTCAAATGCTCAACGAACGTTGTTTCAAATCACATCTAAATATGTCGATATTTCAATAAATCTATGAGCTTACCGGAGATTATGTTGTCCTGTGTCTTTGATTTTTACCGTTAGTTTACGATTTCTGCGCGTTTCCATCCCTGTCTAAAAAGTCTATAAACATTCACTCAACCGCCATTTAGTAAAAGAACGTCAATAAGCCAACGTAAGCACCTAGGTCGCATGGAAAACTGAGTCAGCATAATCGTCGTTAAGTTGATAGATTTAGATGTCATTTGAAAGATCGTCCGTTGAGCATTCGAATTCAAAGTTTCCAACAGCTCATGTCCTTACCTCGCTAATTACGGTTCCCTTGATTGTCACTTGAACCGAGGCTTGAATCTCATCAGCGACTGTATTGTAATCGGTGGTCGGGCCTGTCTGCGGCTGCGCAGTGACTTCAGGGGGATCAGTAGTAAGTACGACAGCTTTTGTACAACAGATGAAATAATCCATCAGCACGTGTCTCCATTTTGGTTATCAATGCAAGGGTATACTACTTTTCTACTCAGAAATTCTAATAAATTAAAAATGCATGTTCCAGAAAATATTTATAAATTAAGGAGATAAGGTATTTGATTTCATTATTACTTTACATCGTTCAGTAAGCATGCAGTGGTACCTACATCTTCCAAAATCTTAATTCGGTTTTCAAATTTAAAGTTGTGAAAACTCGTTAGCATAACACTTGGGGGGTGGGGTGGGTGGTGGCCACTTCTGGTTAGTCCGCTATCACACGATCTTGTAGTGATGTATAATTTTTGTTTATCCCCTTCCGTTTTCCAGGGAAAGCCACAACTAATCTCTATTCTCTTTGTGTTACATTACCAACGGCTCCTCCTATAGTGTATAATACTGAAATATCTGCGACAATATATATTCCATGTTTGTTCAAAACTCAACTTACCGACACACTGTTGGTTTTCCATTCTGAACCCGTCGTAACATCCGCACCTGTACGAGCCCGGTGTGTTGACGCACGTCTTGGGGTAGTCCGCACAGTTCTCCCTCATTGGACCAACACACTCGTCAATATCTGAACAACGGTATTCAAAGGATTGATTATTACCGTGTGATTAACCCATGATTAAGCGTCCCTAGATTACACCTCCACTCGAATACGAAATTTGAAATAAGAGCTGCCCCCTCCACCCGCCGAATAAGTTCCCCCACCCTTTGTAGACTACTTCCCTTCTCCGCTAGGAAACAGAAAGAGAATATATGAGTTAAGGAACTACAAAAAAGAGGAACAACAACAAGCAGACCCTCTCCTTCTTTTCCGTAATCCCCCTATTCGCAATCATCGAAGTGAGAACAGATTTTGTTGGAGTTGCGGGAACTGAAATCTTCTTCATTCCGGTAAAAGGTCGAAGTCACATCGTTTCCCGCGAAAAGGGAAATATAAAAACCCAGTCGTCAACATCTGGCGAAACATGCATGCTGGTACGTGACAAGTGGGCGTCATGGAAACGCTCGCGTATGGTCGACAGAGAAACGAACGAATGCGTGCAGCACAGAGGTCTTTCTTTCTCCTCGTTTATTTCGTGGGGATATGAGGGACCTCTGTTCGGAGGGTGTTAAAAAACTAGATATCGAGTAAGAAACACGGCCTGGCCACACCAAAGAACTCCGTACAACAAGCCAACTGTAAGATTCTTAACATTATCGTTATTTCTTTGAAAGGATTCCTTCAGAAATTAACGATTTTATCGTGTAAGAAAACGGCGAACTCCGAATCAAAATCGTAATTTTTTATTAAGCCTCCCCCTCCTCGATTAAGCACCTCCCCCCTTTCATAACGAAATTTCTATTCAGCTTATTAGAGCAAATGTGATATTTATTAAATATATCGGTGATTAAAATATCGCTCTATGGTCTCATCACTGGAATAGATATCAACCGATTGCAGCAGCGCATTTCACACCTTGAAATTCTAGCCAATCCGAGGGCGCGTTCGTTTGACGCTATTCTGGAATAACCCGATGAGAATAGCCGGAATAATATTATAAGCGTTCGTTTGGGAGTTATTTTTGTTCTGGAATGCATTCTGTTTATTCTGCTTTGGGAGGCAGAATAACAAGAATATTTCATTCCGGAATAAGAACATTCCAAACACCCCCAACGAACGCACCCAGAGTTTACTATTTCCACGCTTGAATGACTAAGAATAACACGAGTTTTTCGTCTCACCTGAGCGTTCTACACTAGTTTAATTAAAGTACTTGTCTCCCGATAAGAGGAGGAGCCTTAAGGCTGTTCTAAAATATCGACCAATCAGTGAGCTTCATGTTAATAGGAACGTCTGGGATTGGTTGAGTTCGCGTGGGGCGGTGAAACCAGACACCTGAACGGCGGTTATAAATAGATCTCCAGCCGTCTCGACCGTGGTCTTGACCTTTTGTCGTGAGACAAGTACTTTAACCGGAGAATGTACGAACCAAATGGAGTGGCCGTAATTGTTGACAATTGTAAAAGTTAAGTGTTTTTTTTAAAATTTAATTTTATTTGTTTTTGTACTTTACAAGATTTTTTTTATACATAATTGACGGGAAAAAAAATTAAAGAGACTAAGTTACAAACACACAACCCTTACAAACAATAGACAAAAAAAGAAAGAAAAGGAAAAATACAGCACCAAAACAAAAAAAAGTTAAG
Organism: Epizoanthus stellaris; assembly: GCA_025403545.1. NCBI lineage: Eukaryota > Metazoa > Cnidaria > Anthozoa > Zoantharia > Epizoanthidae > Epizoanthus > Epizoanthus stellaris. The sequence continues at coordinate 14,173 of JAOBYG010311073.1, forward strand.
TGTTGCTCCTGTACATAATTTAAAATGCATTAGTCATTATTGATAGTTGTGAACTAACCTTCACAAGTGACGTCATCGTCAGCAAGCTGATAACCAGGCCTACAGGAGCACAAGTAGCCTCCATCGGCGTTCACACACGCCTGAGTGCACTTGTGATGGCCTCCGGAGCACTCGTTGACATCTTGAGGGAAATGTTAACAACTATTAGTTCCCGAATGAAGAATTATTCTCAAATCTATAACGGTTAGAAAAATGCCACTGGGAAACAACATTAGTCCTTAAGTTTGTTGTCAGGGCTGTTTTAGCATATTTGTACAATTATGGCCCCAAGTTGCTATAATTGACATTTAATGTCTTCAAATAAGAAAAATACATCGCCTAAAGTGATCAAAATAAGGAAATTATTATTAATCGGCCTAAAACGCAATATTCTGTAATTATAGCAATCTTGATTTTTAAACACCGTGTATGGAAATTAAGTTTGCTGATTCGTAATCCACTTCCATCTGCGCCATTCTGCACTTGGACTCAAATTCACATGTTCTATTTTGCCTTGGAATTTTTTTTATCGAATTGAGTTATGTTTTGATAACATCTGGCCGTAGCTCACACAGAAATGAGGTGAGGCGATATTGCAGTATTTTAGCCTGATAGTGTCCCTTTGAGAAAATGCCTTAAAATGACAATGTACAAACCCTCAAACGTAAGGTATAACAGTTATTTCAAATCCAATATACCTTTGCATGTTGTCCCGTCCTGCTGCAGCTCATAACCCTTATGGCAGTAACACTTCGATATATTGTTTGCCTGGTAACAGCTGTGAGTACATTCTCCGCTGTCTGGGCATGGCAATATCGCTAAAATGAAAGACAATAAGCTGTAATATTTGCAAAAATGTTTAGCCGTAGCTCCGGAACAAATGCCATGCACCAACGCAATGAAAAAGTTGTCCTGAATACATGGAACGACACAATGACACAGTCAACATTTTAAAGAAGGAGGAATTGTTGAACGTGCGCTCTTTTTCCCTAGCTCTCTTGACTTTTCTCCTTTCCCCTCTCCGACCCCTCGAGCTACAGACTGTCCCTGGGTCTCTGAGGATGGCCTTAATACAGCCAAATAATAATGTCAAACAAAGCGTTTAAGTAATTGTGATTTAATGATAGTCTGTATACTTGTATCATGTACTTACAAGTACATGCAGAGACCACACACTGACAACACAGAATAACTATAAACTGTGGCATTAAATGGTGCCGGATCTCTTGGTTGAGATACGCGTAGCAGACGACACTCGAAGTGTGAATAAACTAAACTGATTACACAGTACTGGTACTACGATAAAAAGGCAGATTTAATGTACTTACGAGTACACATAGTGGGATCAGTTGGGTGAGCTTTGAAGTACTCATCACAAGCACACTTGTATCCCCCGGGGTAATTGGTGCAGCGCTGCATACAGCCGGGTGCCTCCTTGCACTCGTCAATATCTGAATAGTAATATTAATAATAATAATAATAATAATAACAATACAAATAAATTTCGTGTGTGTGTGTGTGTGTGTGTGTGTTCCTGATGAATTGTGAGCGAATGATCACAAACAGTTAGCCTACGTGTTGATTTCGTGCGGTCCTTCTTTTGCCATACCGTCCATGGACATGCAGGGAAGTTAAGCCGTTGGTCCGATTTCTCGACCTTCTATCAAGGGCCTCAAAAGAACCCACGCACTTGTCGATAAGAGTAGCCAAATTCCGGTGTCAGTAGTATGTCTTCTCTCATGCGCGTTCGAACATGCGCAATGCGACTACTAAGTGTTACGTGACCGAGTTAGAAACAAAGCTTCACTATTGTAGATACATTAGAGAGTTGACAAAAGCTCACAATGCCACCAATATTAGATTTATGCAGAAAGTTGAGGTTTAATTAATGTACAAACAGTTACGTTATCCTTCGAGCCGGTTAATTCATGTAAATGCCGTAGGCCGTGAATGTTGTTCAACTTACCGTTGCAGTCTTTTCCGTTGTTATTAAGTTTATAACCCGCACGACAAGAACACTTGTATGAGCCTTCACTATTAATGCACAGCTGACTGCATTCGGACTTGTTCATTGCACATTCGTCGATGTCTAAAAACAAAAACAGAAAAATATTTGTCGACGAAAACAAAGTCCTAGAAAAGTAAAACAATAACAATGGAATTTGTACAAATGTGTTAATGTGTTAACCGTAAAAACTGAAAGTAAACAAATATCAAACCTCCAAAGTCTTGGTACAAGATTGTTCACTGTTCAGTTCTGCCATATTATTGTGCTGTATGTATCATTATTTGTCTTATTTATTACAACCATTTTGAACATAAGATCAACAAGAGTGAATGACTCGGCCGACTTTAAACCATTTTAGGCCTTACTTGTTAACTCTTGCCCTGCTAGAGACGATTTCACTAAAACCAAGGATGTTCTAACTTTTGAACCAGTTGACGAAAC
>JAOBYG010312184.1:0-16634 GCA_025403545.1 Epizoanthus stellaris
ATTAAGTGCAGGTTTATCAAGAGCTGGTACGGTATTTATTTTTAGTGAAAGAATTTGTAAACTAAAGCTCTCAATTTCTGAAAAACAAAACCCATTAATTTATAATTTTAAAAGTTTAATAGAATATACTGCCACAGTATAAGCACCAAATAGTCAAACATGTGAAGGTTTTGTTTATTTATATGGCAAGAAGAATATCAAACACTGAACGGTGATGGAAATCATTCTAAGAGAACATGTACGACTTCATTTTCTTTTATATTTTCTGTTTTTGGGTGTTTTTTTTTGCAAAACTTCAAAAAAACTGGGTCGGTTGGGCGATGAGAAACAAAAAAATAAGTGGGGATGGCCTAATGGATCCGATATCCAATAAAAATACAGCTTTGCAATGGTACAGGATTATCGTAGCACAGCCAAGAATATATATATTTTTTGGGGGGGGAGAGGATATGAAATCCAATGGTGTGGGAAGACTGGGAGACATTACAGTGACGGCAGGAAATAGGATCCAGTACAGGAATCAGGAGAAACAAGCACATTTCCTGTGAAGCATTATATGACCTTTGTCATACAAGGCTGGGAAGTGAGTGTCTGAAGAGGTGTGGGAACAGGACATTCTGATCTCCAGTATCATTTTTGGTGACAACTTTCTCCAAACCATTGTCATAGCATGCCCACCCCCCAACACCCACTTCTTTGATGTAGGGTTTCTAGCTTCATTGAGATTCGATCATTTGAGTACTCGTAGAGACATCAAGCTTTTATGTATTGTAAACTGTAAACTTTATTGTATTTGCTCCCTTAACAGGGCTTTTCAGAAATACACAATAAAAACTAAATACCGTAAATAATAATTCATTTATAATGAATTATAATACTAATTCTTGAGTTGTATGTGATGTCATTACAAAGTTTAAATCAACAGTGTGATCTTGTGAAGTTGTGTCTCTTGCATGTTCATGTTTTAGGGTTCTGTTGTTCAAGTCTTACTGCACAGTTTTAGGATGAGAAGGTGTTTTGACTCAGAGTTATGGATGTTTGAACTTCATTTGCACAAACCTTTTGCGTATTGTGATGGCTTCTCAGAAAAATCAACAAACTTGTGCCAATTAAAACATTTTGGCTTGATAATCATTGACTGAAGTGAGTTTAACTCGAATCTGTAGCAAAACTATATGGGTAACATTGGAAACATGTCTTTGCCATTGGCCACCATGTTGGTGCACCAAAATGGAACACCAACCTGGATTTTGGTGCACCAACCTGGCTGCTGCAAACATATTGCTGCAAGGCCTTCTCGTGTTTGTTGCATCTTATTTCGGCTATGAAATACATTCTTCAAAATTTTGCAACGTGTAACTGGTTCTGTGAACTTCAATTGTAGGCTCTGCACTACCTTGTATTAATCTCGGAGGTTGAAGAAACAGAGATATTCAAGATCTGCCTGGAATACTGGAATACCCTAGCATCAGACCTGTACCGGGAGAACCCCTTCTCATCATCCACCAGTCCACTGCTGATCAGCACACCTCAGCAGCAACAGGTTCCTGCCAGAAGGCAGCTCTATCTCTCGGTGTTATCCAAGGTACCAAGTTTAAACAGACTTTGCCATTGTTGTGTTATAGTATAATTATAGCAAGAAGGCAGTACTTTGTCATTGTTGTGTTATGTCATGTAAGCAAACTCTGGAAGACAAGTTCTTGTCTGTGTCGGCAAGTAGGCCAAATAGTGAGCTTGACCAATCAAATGACATGGTGGGATTGATCAACTAGAAGTTGATATGGGAGGAAGATTTGAGCTGATGTTTTGAGCGCAGGCCCTTCATCAGAGCTTTAGCTTACTCAGCAGTGATGTAGCCAGCCTTCAGGCACGAGAACGTAAAACAAGTGCTGAAGGCACGAGTTCCTACATGTAGGCTGGTCCGGGGCATGGTATCCTGGGAAAATTTTGAAATAAATTTTAGGACCTCTGAAATTGCATTCTATGCTATCTGAGTGAGTAAACTCAGTAATACCTTTTTTAGTTTTACTATTACTTTTTATCTTATTAAGTTTATTTGTGTATTTATTTTTTGTTGCTAAAATTATTTGTAGGCCCATGCCTACAGTCCTTAAGGTTGGCTATGCCACTGCTCGCTGACGTAGAAAACCTAGTTTTTACAGAAACTAGTCTGCCAGAGTTCCGTAAAATGAAAGTTAAACTGGTATGATTTTGTTTGGATGAAGTTTCAAGAGTTAGCCTTTCCTCACAGTAAACAAACTATCATCCAGACAATCAACCTCACAGTGCAAAACATACCATATTAGCTACTACTTGCTCAAACTCGGCATTATCTTTACTCTGACAAAAGGTTAGCACTTGATAGGTCATCAACTTTTAGTTGGTCAGTCTCGGTATTTATCTACTTGCCGACTTGGAAATTCTAGTTTTTAAGAAACTATTTTTCCAGAATTATATTATAGTACTTTATTTTCCTTATCTTTTGGTTGAATTATCTGAAAATGTTCAAAAGACAAGTACAGAAACAAGTAAGAATAATTTGGGGTTGCTGTATACCACTGAATTTGTATCATTTTTGTGTGCTAGAATTATTGAATCCTTTGTGGCACTAGCCCAGGAGGATGGATGTATTTGCTGTAACTAAACACCAACTTGTTTTACAGGTGCGACAGATCATGATCTCGAGAATGGCCAAGCCAGAAGAGGTACATAATTTTAATATGTAGTTTTAGCTGAACCAGTTGTATTTAACACCTATTTCATTAGAATGTGACTCATAACCTAGATGCTATGATCGTGTTACTCAACTCAGGAGTTGAATCTTATTGAGTCTCAGTCACAGTGTTGTTTGCTGCTCAAACTTTACTGGACTTCAGTATCTATTGATGATATGAAATTGTTGCTTTAGGTTCTCGTGGTTGAAAATGAGCAAGGAGAGGTCGTCAGAGAGTTCATGAAAGATACAGATGCCATCAACATGTACAAGAACATGAGGGAAACGCTTGGTAAGATATTGTTATTTTGTTGAACATAATGCCCTTTAATTTAAAGTGCAACTAACTCCAAATTGCTTTCTTAACGTTATATATGTGTTTGAAGTTCTTATGCAAATGAATGTTTCCCTTTTTGCTCAAATTCTTATTTTTTTATGGCTGGCCAACACCAATTTTGGATAAAAAGTTTCTCCATTTCAGTTCACAACCAAGCAACATCAATGCATGGATACAAGAACTGTGTGACATCATTCCAAGGAGTTCTGCCGAGCTGGTTATATAATCATATAACTTCTACAGTTTTACTTTCAGTCAGTCTGTTTTGCAGAGACTATTTAACTACAAAGTATGGTAGACAAGTATGTAGTGTGGGGTTGTGGTAATCAGTCAATTGTGCAGCTCCTTGAATAACTTGCAAATTGATAATGTGGCCGATTTCAATATTTTTTACATTTCCTAATGACCTATAGGACTTCACAGAAACAAAAACTACAAAGGGGTTAGTTACAGATCAAGTTCTTTCTAGTCTACTAGGTCAATTGAGCATTAATCAGTGATGTTTGCATTTTTGTGTATTTCAAAACAGAAATACTTCTAAAATCGTATACCTTAGGTGAAAATTAAAACACTGTAAAATGTGGCCAAGATATGTTAAACTGCTGCATGAAATGTTGAGTTTGTGCAAACATTTGAAGCATTTAGCTTGTTAGTTAATGGCTCATTTGTATATGGATTATTTAATATTTTTAACTTTTATTTTAGTTTACCTGACTCACTTGGACTATCAGGACACCGAGCACATTATGACAGAGAAACTGCAGGCACAAGTAAACGGAACCGAGTGGTCCTGGAAAAATCTAAACACTGTGAGTAGAGACAGTTATATGATCATTATTTGTATGCTTCTGGAAAATCCTACAATTTTTTTTAACATTGATATGTTGATCTGTTGCTGTTTACAGTTGTGCTGGGCAATAGGTTCAATTAGTGGCGCAATGCACGAAGAAGATGAAAAACGATTCTTGGTCACAGTTATAAAGGTACTACTTGTACAAAATTGTTGTTTCACACCTGGACCGTGTTTTAGTTATGGCTTTTAATTACCAATTAACAAGTTTGAGATTTATTCTCTTCCTACTCGTTCCAATAAAGGATCTGCTGGGTTTGTGTGAAATCAAGAGAGGCAAGGACAACAAAGCCATAATTGCATCGAACATCATGTACATAGTTGGGCAGTACCCGAGATTCTTAAGGTATTTGTCAGCTCTTTATAAAATGACCCAGCTTAAACATCCAGTAGACTTTGCAGGGCAGCCATCTTGCTTAGTTATTATAGAACTTTCAAAGTCAGTCTGGACCTTTTTCTGACCTTTCTCACCACGAAGCATCATGGATGGAAATTTTACCTACTCAGTCATTCTTAGTTCCATTTTGGATTCTTAGATTGTTATCTTGCTATCCACGGCTCTTCAGTTGTTTTAGTGTATAGAACCATTTGCTTGTATGTTTTCGTTTCACTGCACAATTCAGAGGTAGACAACAGCCAACCAACTTGTTATGATTATTAAAAGAATAGTTGTTTACTTGAGTTGTGTGGATGATACTTGTGAACTCTGATATGCTATCTCGGCTATTGGGAATGTGACAAACATAGCTAACTTATTATCTCTTGCTAATGCACCTATCAATGTTAAGCGGGAGGAGGGGAGGCCAGGGGGATTTGATAGCGATTAGCTGCCCGTGTGGGGATATTTGACCATTTTAATCAAATTGAGACAACTTTTTATAGCAGAAATCCTAGTCTGAGTTCAGATTCCTGGCCTTCCCCACCCAGCTTAACATTGATAGGTGCATAAATTTGAAGTAAGGATAACAAGAGAGGGAGGGGAGCTTATAATGTGACAGAATTTTACATTACAAGACTGATGGGATTATAACCAGGGGGGCTTATAACGTGACATAAATTTACATTACAAGACTGATGGGATTATAACCAGGGGTGGCTTATGAGCAGAATTGGTATTCTTTAGAATTGTCCTTTCTTAACATTGTCACATACTTGGTGTTGGTTTGTCTAAACTAGTTTTAATTTATTATCATCAGAGCACACTGGAAGTTTTTAAAGACTGTTGTAAATAAGTTATTCGAGTTCATGCATGGTAAGTTGATCCAATTATCTCTTGTTGTCATCTCTGATTATTTAGCTGTGAAAGTCTATTTTTCTCCTTGTTCTGATTAATGTTATTGATTTTTTATCTCACCTTACATTGTATTACAAAGACCATCTATCAACTTTAGTTAATCAAATCGAGCACTAATTATTTTGGTATATATCCATAAACATTGAAAAAAACTACTTTGCACAGAAACTAACAAGTCATTCTAATATTTTCTTGAAATATTTCAAAATTGCACTGAACGATTCCTATGTTGGGTGCAAATTTGTTCATATCCACTTGTCTTCTTTGACTGCATCACTTAGGAACTATTTGTTATTTACGGCTATTAAAGGGGGGTGGTGTTTAGAGTAGAGGGGGTAAATTTTAGAATGAGTCAGAAAGGGGGTAAAGTTAAAAATAAGAAAATGTATGGCAAAAACTTGGGGGGGGAGGGGGGTAAAGTTTTATATCCTCCCCTACCTGTAAATAACAAACAGTCCAATATATTAGACATTGTTTGGCCCTGGTGTTTTACTATTATGCCATTTCTCACAAAGCTGTAGTGATATTCTTGTAGGATACTAATGTTGTTGATTGTTTTAGAAACCCATGATGGTGTTCAAGACATGGCGTGTGACACATTCATCAAAATTGCTCAGAAATGTAGAAGACATTTTGTACAGGTATGTTACATAAATTTGCTCTTTGTTTCCTTTTGCAGATTATTGCCAAGTTGATCTTGCTTATTATTTCCATTCTATTTTAAATCTATCTTATATAATTATCAGACTAATTGACAGTTGTATTTTGTCACAGGTTCAAGTTGGAGAAGTGATGCCATTCATTGAAGAGATCCTTAACAGTACACAGTCAATCATTTGTGACTTGCAGCCACAGCAGGTATGCACTGTTCACTAACTTATTGATCATGGTTGTAGTATAAATTATAGAGAATTTCGAGGCAGCATTTTTTTTAAATTATTAAAATAATGTAAATTATTAACTCTTCAATAGCAAGAAACGAGAAACTCTTAAAAAAGGGATGCAACAGGAGTGGCTATGTTGTGGGGCTTCTTGTCCATTGCTTCGATGCTGCAGTAGGCACTGTGCTCAAGTGTGTAAATGAGTAAGAATCAGTAGATAATCAGAGTACGTAACAGCTAGCATGATGACATTTAGAACTTTGTTAGAAACACTAGATTCAACATCCAATTGTTAAGTGCTGTATCGGATGTACATTCTGAGTTGGGGGATCCAGGGGTGTCCACTGGTACACCAGACATCCCCCTTTACACCTCCCTTTGCCTTCAAATAAACCCACTGGCACCCCCCTATGCCCTCAAATAAACCTACTTTTCAAATTCTAGAATGCAGTAAGAATTCAATCAAAACATATTCTTGGATGATCCTTCCGTAGACTACTACACACAAACTGTCAACATAAACTCTGCATATCAACTCTACTTTCTTAATTTTTTTTTTTTTCACTTATTAATGTGTCTGTGTGTTTTTGTAGGTGCACACATTCTATGAGGCTGTTGGCTACATGATCAGTGCTCAGACGGTAAGACGGAGTCATTGTTGTGTGGGCTTTGGTGAATATTGTGAATATTGTGAATATGTTGCTACTTTTCTCTGTTCATTTTATTTGTAGATGTTCATGAAACCAATTACTGTACTTTACTTAAGTTTATAATGCACTAAAATAAATAATTCACTGCTTTATTTAGCTGACAATAGTTAATTTGTACCAGTTTATTTACATTTTTCTCTGCCCATTGTCTGCTTCACAATGCAAGTTACCAGGTTGATAGTGTGAGTTAATTGAAGAGAATTGGTCATACTTTTGTTCTAATTTCATGTGATCATTTTGCTTGTAGTTCACTGACATCCAGACCCACCCAGTTTCTCATATAAATTAGTTCTAAAATCTCTCCAAATAATTCACGGACACCTACATGTAGTCTTGTCCAGTTTCTCATAATATGTTCAGTTCTGAAATATCTTCAATTAATTCATTATTTGTTGTGTTGTAGGATTCTGTAGTAATGGAGAGACTGATTGAGAAATATATGTCATTACCAAACCAAGCTTGGGATAACATCATCAAGGAAGCAACAAAGGTAGGAAACAACAGATCAAAGATTAAACAGGTTTGTCACAGGTCAGGGAAAAGTCAAGGAAAAAATAATTGTTTAAAGGTCAGGGAAAGGTCAGGGAATTTTGGATCAAGTCAGGGAAATTCTAAATTCCTCGTCAAAGTCAGGGAAAAGTCAGGGAATTTTATATGTTGGTTACCAAATTGCGATTTAGATAAAAATATTTGGATGAAAGCCCCAGAAGTTTGTGTTGTGTTTAGGCACTTGAAATTTATCCATGTAGCCACATCATGAATGGTCAGTGAAAATTATTTTGTGGTCAGGGAACAGTCAGGGAATTATTTTTTTACCAGATGGGTGGCAACCATGTTAAAGTACCATTGGGTAATTACCCAGGAATAGTCGTCGCTGGCAATAGGCCACACCCAAAACATTCAACTATATTTTGGGGGGGAAATTAACATCAAAGAACTAATGATAAGTGTTTTGAGGTCTGGCTGTGTTTTGTAATTGGCATGCATTTACTCTTACTTTTTATTAAAGGAATCCTGAAGTGGAAAACACTTTGTTGGCAAAATAATTTAAGAAGTTGTTCCACTGAATTACATTGTGAAATTTTTTGGGGTCCAAAACCATCACACAAACAAGAACAGAGCAAAATCGTTTCCCTATTTTTGCACTTCATCACTCATGGGTCCGCCATCTTGGATTAATGACGTCAGTGAGTTGCTGTTCCCAGGCCCCTCGTCATCTTGTTTGTTTTGATAGGTGCACCGTCCGACCGTCCATGGCCTGGGCCTGGGAACGGCAACTCACTGAAGACATAATCCAAGATGGCGGGCCCAGGATTATCGTAGTGCAAAAATAGGGAAAAGGTTTCGCTCCGTTCTCATTGGTGTGAAGGTTTTGGACCCCAAAAACTTCACAGAGTAATTCAGTGGAACAACTTCTTTCATTTTGCCAGCAAAGTGTTTTTCACTTCAGGATTTCTTTAAGGACGAAGTGGAGGCATTTAATTAAGGGGGTGCATATTTATAATAATATTTCACTTGATCAAGGGAGGGCCATGCTGATGAAATATGGTATTGATTAAACAGGGTGCCTGACATGCATAGGAGAATTTTGTACAATATCCGAGAGTGACGAATACAGAACTAATGGTGCTGCCAGTCTGTCAAACTATGACCACATTCAAAACTAGGACTTCTGATATCTGAAATGATTTTTGCAACCCTGGTCAGGATTTTGTACCTTGGTTTATCACTGTTCAATACTCGAGCCCAAAGATCACATGCTAATTTACTAAGAATTGTATAATTATGTATACTACTTTGATATCCTAGTCTTGATAATGACACCCTATTCAGCTGTATGCCCCAATATAGGTTAGATTACAGAGTGAGTTGGTCCTAGCCAATATAACTGGTATTTGTTTGAAATCCCAGTGTATGCCATGTGTATCCAATTAATGATCTTATGTAGTGGTACATGGTATATCACATAGATCTGTCTTTCTTGTTTCAGAATATTGACCATTTAAAAGACCTGGAGGTTGTGAAGCAGCTGGGAAACATTTTAAAAACTAATGTGCGAGGCTGTAAATCTATTGGACACCCATTTGTCACACAGTTAGGCAGAATATACCTGGACATGTTAAATGTGTACAGATGTTTAAGTGAGAATATCTCACAAGCTACAGCAGAACATGGAGAAATAGTGACTAAACAACCTTTAGTAAGGGCTATGAGAACAGTGAAGACTGAGGCACTAAGACTCATATCCACTTGGGTCAGCAAATCCAATGACCCTAAGATGGTGTGCGATAACTTTATTCCGCCGTTACTGGATGCCGTATTAGGTGATTATCAGAGAAATGTGCCTGCAGCGAGAGAGCCTGAGGTGCTGAGTACAATGGCTACATTTGTTAACAAGCTGGAGGTAAGTTTATCAACCTCACCAGGCACTGCTTTGAAGTGGTTTCTCATTTGTTGTCTTCTCACTATTACCAGAAATTGTTAATCCTGAAGTAGTATCTTGCAATAGCTAAAATAAGACATTATTTGCGACTAATCAATGCTACATTTTTTATCTTTGAAAATATCTTGAAAGCAAATTTTTTGCATGTATTATTACTTGATGTGCTTTGTCAGTAAAATAATGTTCTTGTTCAATGCTGTCTCAAAATTGAAGAAATCCAATATGGTAATTAATGTGGGTTTTCATGACCCAGAAAAACTGTTGCCAGAAAAACATGTGTTAGGTAACATAATAAGTCCTAAAGAGTAGTCAAACTGAATTTCTGAATTGTCAGCATTATCATGTTGTGATATGTGCCACACAAGGGGATACCATAAAATTCCTAATCCCACCCCCCAAAGAGGACATTTTGGATGCAGTATTATCTCCGATAATAAGCTCACATGTATAATAATTGTATATTAAATACAACCATTCTCAAAACAAAAGATCATCTCCAAAAATGACCCCCACCTCCAAGTATACATGTAAGTACCCACCTACCCCTTGGAAATTAAGCCCAAAAATGAATGAGAATAAGCCCTATTTTTGGCCTTTTAAGGTATTTTGCCATGCCAGGTCATAAATACAAGATTCTGTTCAATTCATATTGAAGGAAACTGCCCAATATCTTCATTGGTGAGTTGAAGGCAAATTGTGCCGATTGGCCCTTCTGAACAAAGAGAAGTGTGTGAAGAATGAATGAAGTACAAGAACTTCCATAATGTAAAGCTTCTGAATTTTGTATTGCAGAGCAATGTTACGGAGAACATTCCTCAGATATTTGATGCGGTATTTGAGTGTACTCTGGAAATGATTAACAAGGACTTTGAAGAGTTTCCAGAACACAGGACCAACTTCTTCATTCTTGTACAAGCAGTCGTAACTCATTGCTTCTCAGGTATGTAGAGTTTTTATTGAGCATGGCAAAAATAGCGTAATTTGCAAGGTATAATTATCCTATTTCCCTATTTAATACATCACAGTTTGTTTACATTTTACAAACTCAAGAAAATATGCATAAATTACAATTTTGTGCTTTTAGGAATAAGAAACCCTTGTTTTTACCATTTTAATTTATTTTCAGAATGAAATTTGTGAAGGCTCCTTTGATTTTGGGCTTTTAAAATCTGTTGCTGTTGTATTATGGGATTAAAGTGGGTGGAAACAAAATGTAAAACTGTGTTTTCAGGCTGGTTCAGGCAACTGCGAAGCAGTAAAATAACTTGTTCCTAGATGTCATAGTACACATGATAACAAAAATAAAAAATGATTTGAAATCTATTGATTTGAACCTTTTTCGGCAAAATAAATAACTTTTTGTTTATTACATTAAAGAAAATCTATGACATAGTAGTGGAATAGGGCAAGTACAATGTGTTTTGATAACGTTTTTTACCAGTTGCTGAAGACTTCAACAAGGTATCTCGGCCCACAATAGACTTGTGAAGTTTGAGGGGATTTACCTCCCTGTTCTCTTGTGTGCAGGGTGAGATCTAATGGGTTAAGTCAAAGTAATTTGTCACAACGAAATGTTTAAAATAAAATTTACTCAAGAATGCCTTCAAAATGCAGGAAATGCTGTTTCAGAGAACTTGAATTTTCGAAATTTTCCCGGTCAGCATGCCTCCCCCTACAAATTAGTTCTCACAAGCCACTCAGTTAATACATATTATTTGACTACTTGCCGAAGAGAATAACTCCACAGCCCAGAACCAGCCTGCACTCCAGGTATCGGACAACTGCATACTACCTTTGGGTTTGAGGTTACCACCTGCAAAACTGGTTGTGAAAGTATAACTGGCCAAGATATATTGCACATTCTGATTGGCTAATAACTATGTTTCTGTAACTCATGATTATATTTTCTCATTTTCAAAGTTGTTTGTGTTAAAATAAATGAAGATTTTATCACAGTGTTTTAAAATGTTGTACAATATAAACATTGAAGAGTTTTGCAAGGTGAATGTTATATCAACACTTGGGTGTTTTGCACTCTAGTGCAAGAGTGTTGCTCCAATACTTTTTTGTTCCTTGCAAAACTACAAGAATTTTAGAAAATAATGTAATATTATAAACTATGGTGATACTTTTCATTATTGCAGTTGTTGAAAACTGATCTTATGTCATTATAAAATGTAAAGCAGGTCAGACCTATTTCCATATCATTGTCAATGATGTATTTTGTGACACTTCTGACAGTATAATAAATCCCCTGCAGCATTACTACAGATCCCAGCTCCACAGTTCAAGTTGGTACTTGACTCCATAATATGGGCCTTCAAACATACCATGAGGAATGTCGCCGACACAGGTACAGTACAGGATCATAGAAGTCTGTTTACAAGTTTGTTTTGTGAAGAAGGTAAAAATACTAAATTGTGACCTCAGGTGTGAATTTAAATAGCTAAATAAATAACTGAGAAGAGAAAAATATTTCTTCAGGATACAGTGAACTATGAAGTTGAACTTTGATGCAATTTAGTCTGTATCTACAATGTGGCCAAGTGATGTTGACTGTAAGAGTAAGACATTCAATGAGGTTAGCTCGGAAATTATTGGTCACTCTTCTGGAGCATGATTGGTAATCATGGACAGCTGGCCACTGTAAGCCATAGTTGGCCAACCAAGCGTAGCCGATCATGATTGGTCCACCACTAAACCCCCAAGGGAAAAATGACATATGCCACGGCAGTTACTGTTTTTGACTTGATGTTTACTTTATTTCCAGGTCACTCATCCATAGCAATGTATTTTGAGATTTCTAACTGTGTTGATAAACTTTTCTTTAAACCCAGCCAGGTTCTATGTTTTGACGGTGATGTTTTGTCTAACCTTAGGTTTGCAGATTCTGTATACATTACTAAAGAGCATGGAACAAGAAGATGCTGCCCAGAGTTTCTACCAGACATATTATGTGTCCATAGTGCAACATGTGTTTTCAGTGGTGACAGACACATCTCACACTGCAGGTACTTTGGCAGTTTTGTAACAACATTTCAACGTTAGGCAGAGCTTTGTCAACTTCTGTTGTCTCCATTCCATGTTACTGTAATAGGAAGCAGTTAGTTTGGAACTGAAGCAAACTGATCACAAAAGAACATTTACTTATTAGAAAAAATGAACTTTTTTTCAGCTTAAGGAAATTGTTGTATCGATTAAAATTATTGTTGTTATTTGATAGGACTGACAATGCATGCGACAATCCTGGCACACATGTTTAGTCTGGTGGAGCAAGGCAAGGTTACAGTGCAACTTTTCAACCAATCCGAACAGGCAGCCAACATGGACAATCAGGTAAGTAATATCAGACATGTGAGTGAAGATGGCGCAGTTGGTAAGACTTTAGACAACTAATCAGGTGGTCGTGGATGCAACTCCCAGACTTGCAGGACCTTCTCCGACTGCCTTCCACCACACTGTCTGTGAGTAGGGACATTGAGTTGTTTACATGGTGCCTTATGGAATGTAAACACACACTTGTCGAGACAGAGTAGGGGTTTGCCACAGTGTTGTGGTTATAGTGTCACCATTATAATACTACTTTGCTATATAGGCTAATAGATTTGATTTGTACTTTATACTTGTACGACTTACTTTATGTAAGGGCTTCAAGCTACTTACTGATATATGATTGACATTCACACTGTCAGCTCAAACAAATGTGGAAGCTGACAAATTTTGTATGGGAGACCCGTTATGCAAAGCAATTCGTATATGTAGCAAAGCAAGTTCAATAAATGTAAATTATTTAGTCATGGCAAATCATGCAATAATTATTTATTTCACTTCTTACCCCAGACCTACATCCAGCAGTACATTGCTACTGTGCTGAAACAGGCCTTTCCTCATTTACAAGAGTAAGTAAACAAATTATCACATGCACTATGCAAATAGTCCAAATGTCTGCTCGTTTTTCAGTATTCTAGCGTACAAGTTTACATCATTGGAGCAAGAACGGGGCAAGTTCTCAAACATTGTATGTACATTTCTGACTGAGTTGATATCATTATATGGACAAAGTATAAATTACAATCAAAAACATCCATGTGAACAGGGTAAATATTGATACAACTATCTACAACTTCAGCGGTGAAGTTCTTCATTCAAGCCTATAAAATTTGAATTGTGTCTGGAAGTCAACAGTTGACCTGAACATGTCAAAGAAGTGTTGGTGGATTCCTTTTTGGAAGTAATCCAACTCCATGGTTTGCACGGGCCTTGAAAAGTCCTTGAAAAATGGACCAGTCCTTAAAAAGTCCTTGAATTTTGAAATATCAGCTTTTGTCCTTGAAAAGTCCTTGAATTTGTTCAAAAACTCCTTGAAAATTTGCAAATATCCTTGAATTTTTGTTTGAAGAAAAATAATATCTGGCGTTTTGGAAATTTGGCCCGTTTTTGGTTTATGTCTTATAAAAAAATAAGCAATCGAAGAAAAGTTGGTTAAGTACTCTAACAAACCTGGAAAATAATGCTTAAAACGTTCAAACGCGCGTTCCCAGTGTCTTCTGGGTAATTTCCAAGATGGCGGTTGGGTCTTGGTTAATATTGTTTTATTTGACCCCCCTATAGCAAGTTGCACGAGGTCTCGTTTCTGCATGTGATCGCTCGTGCGAATGATATATTCAGTGGCTGTCAGCTATAAATCATGTCAAAGCGAGGTCAATGCATCTATAATTCCAAATGGGAATTGTGCAATGAGTACAAAGAGTGGATCTCGGTTAGCAAAGGAGAACAAAAGAGATCGAAGAACTAAAGAGACAGAAAAGGAGATCGAATCAGACATCAACAATCTTTATGAAGCAGCCGATGGGCTCCTGCAAAAGGGGGAATCAGAGAAAAAACAGGCACACAAGTACCTGGTCCAGGCCAATTCTCTACGTTCCACACCAAAAGGAAAAGCTGAAGAAGTTACAGCAATAGAGAAGGAACTTGATCTGAAACTTATCAGATTGAAAGAATGAACACCAAGTGTTTATTCCAACTCTTGTTAGCTGGTGGTATGCAAACTATTCTTTGTAAATAGAATGTAAATAATGTATCATGATGCACAAATGGTCCTTGAAAAAGTGTCAGCTGTCCTTGAAAAGTCCTTGAAAAGTCCTTGATTTTTCCCCCAAAATATTTGTATGAACCATGATACTATGATGCCTAGAATTAATTTGTACATGTAAAAAATACTTTGTAGAGTACATGTAATTATTCATAAAACACCATACAACTTATTCATATGAAACTCATTCCATACTGAAGCAAACATTTGCTTTGTTTGTTACCAGTCCGCTAAGATCACTGAAACCACTCGCCACGCATGCATACTTACAGCAATTCGTAACATGGCCGTTCTAAATCTAATAGATTTCCAAGATGGCAAACCGACCACATCGAGAAACCAAAACTCCAAAGTGGTACATTGACGAGATTAGTGAAAGTAGACCAAATATTATAAAGAAAATTGCCAGACCAGATAAGAAGTTATATGAAATTGAAATAAAAGAAGTTGATAGAGAACGCAATCGAGTAAAAATACACTTTAAAGATTACAGTGATGAATACGATGAGTGGCGACCTTACGATGGTGCTAGCTTGCCCATCGTTCGACTAGAACATACTTTTGTTCCCAGTGATGATTCTCTCAGTGATCGTGTGGAAATCTTCCATGATACTCTACGTCGAGAGATCAAGTGAAAGTTGTATTCTGGCCATAAATAAGATCCAGAAGTCAGAATAGAAATTTCTCTTGAGGAAGATGTTTCCCTTGCTGGACTAGCAACTGCTGGTAGGAAGAAAGTGGAGAGAAACAAAGATGTTTATCGGTTGGGTTTGAATACGGATCTTGACAGCTATCTTGGTGCCAAATGGGACGAGCATATTCAGATGTTATGGAAGGGACGGTGAGGTACTGGATAAACAGGAAATCTCCAGTACTCGAATTCAAGCGAATTGGAGGCAAATACATCAGAAGTGAAATCGAGGACTGCTTCCTCTTTGTCTTTACCTTTGTTCGTGGTGATGGCAACCAAGTTCAGTATATGAACAGGAACTAAAATCAAACATTTTGTAACATTCTTGTATGGGGCAGGACTTCATGTTGTTGAACTACATGTACTGCAGTTTGTATATTTTATCCGCAATGTTCGATCAGCAGCTGTTCCCATGAGTTTGCATAACATGACAAAAGAACATTATTTTATTGTAGTTCTATCCAGTTTTTATTGAATCAAAATTGACACAACCTGAGTTTGTATTGTAATAACACAAACCTATATATCAAACTGTGTACAATAATAATTAACTCAGTCCACACAAGAGTCAGATCAGGATTTTGTGTTCATAATTGACACAACATAATACATGCAAAATATTATATATTGCAACTTATTTTACAATAATATAATAATGAAAAACGTTGATATATGATCATACATAGACATATTGCATCACATAATTACAAACTTTAAGTCAATGTTGACTACTCATAGATCAAATAAAGGGCCATGTTTCAATCATCTTATTATGTCTATTATAGCTGACCTTACAAGTAGAAATATGATATAATAAACTATAATTGGTACTAAATATTAGATCGAACACAAAAGAACAGTATTTCATGATTTCTACAAAGACTACAAAATGATGTACTTTGGTTATGAGCCACTATATATTGTACTGACCTTGGATCCAACTGCACTGGTGCATGCAGATTAAATTTAGATTTTCAACCTGAGTGAAAGTTGTTATTCGAAATGTTTACCAAGTGAATTATAATATATATATAATTATACCCGTAAATTAATGTACCAATTTTGTATTTATACTGTCTGTATACTTGCTATATGTGGCTGATTTTCTAAACACATAATAATATATGATCATATGTTCTATATTTTAAAGCTGACCTTGGACACAACTGTGTCAGTTTAATAAAAACACGATTCTCATTATATGTATAGCCATGGCCAATCATCATGACAATTAACTGAGCAAATATAATTCGTGATTCCAGTTGACTCTACAAGCATTGCATTGAAACTTGATGCAGCATTCAGTTTGAAGATTATAGCATACAACCTGGTTTCCATTTGCCATCATCTTTAACAAGATGGATACAACAGTGAGAGAACTGACAACTGTTACACTTTGCTGAACATGTCTTGATTGTGTGACCAAAATCTGAACAGTTCCTGCATCTAACTTTTCTTAATCCTTTCCTTTCACAACCTGCTGCTTCTAGAAACGGAATCCTGTTTTTCTTGAGAAATAACTGTTCAAGTGCAGCTACTCCTTTGTGATTAGTGGATCTAAAATACTCTTTGGATGCTCTATCGTTATACTTTCCATACCCTGCTGTGTGTAGTAAGCTATAT
>JAOBYG010313295.1:0-16622 GCA_025403545.1 Epizoanthus stellaris
CCATGAGGGCCATAATCCATAATGCATTTCGGGCACCATACAGCTTCAACAGAAGGCGAGGCTACATAGCGCTTGCCTGGTCGTGCCTCCTGTTGTGGTGTTTTAAAACTATCTTTTTGTAGTTTGTTTAGTTACCTGGTATTCACAGCAGTTTTAAACAATATTAATCTGTTGTAAGATGTCTTGCAAGAACAAAAAACAAAAGTGGGACAACTATGGGAAGAAGGTCGCGAACAATAGACTTGGACGTGGCAAAAGTGACGAAGCAGGCGGTGGCGATTTCCTGACTGTGCAGCGGCTCTCGTCAAGCGTGGAAGGCAAATGCCAAAAATACACCCGAATTGGCCCCTTGACAATGGTTCCGCGTCATGGCAGTGAACCCACGCTCACTAACATAAAAGAAGCGTGTAAAAGGCACTTTGAAGTTGACAATTTGGAATGCGATGTTCTGGCCGGAGAGCGGGGCCCTTCGTACACGGAGGCAAGCCAGATCAAGAGCTGGAAAGTGCTCCACGTGAGGTTTGTTGAACCAGGCGCTCTTCCAGTAAGTGTAAGCGACCGTGTAAGCAAGCATGAAGCCAGTCACTCTCAGTCTCAATCGGAGTCGAGCGTTGCTGGACGTAGGGAGAAAAGTAGGGAGAAAACAGCGATGCCAACTGGAATGCAGTCGAGGGTGGTATCGTCGATGTCTCTGAGCGAAATGCTCAAGCTCGGTAGCTTGATAAAGCCGAACAGAGAAGTTGTCACGATGCAGCTCGAGGCTTTTGACATCGACAAAAAGTGGTTAGATCCCTTCGAGGCAAAGCTGTCAATCAACAAAGAATCCTTCTCCAGCGGAGCTTTTAGAAATGCATACGAAGCTACGGGAATCAAAGGTTTGGTGGGAAAGTTTGTGGTCAAGAAGTACAAACCAGAACAGAACCAAAGTATAACAGAGCTATTTGGATCCCTGGAAACCCATACAAGAAAAGCTGTGCAAATGAACTCGCTGGCTCGCAATTTTGCCAAGTGCTTGCAGGTGGAACGACCCCCAGAATTTGGGGAGAGTTTTACATACACGAAAGTGTATATGGGGAAACTTGATGAATAATTTGTCACTGTTGAAGAGTTTCTGAGCGGTAAATTCCGTAAGTATGTCAACAATACAGGAGACGTTCCAGCCCACAAGGATGAAGTAACCATGAAGGCCGAAGCCTTTGTCCACTATTCATATGCGAAGTCGGACAAACAGCTGATGATCGACGACCTACAAGGTGTTGGGTTCTCGCTTTGTGACCCCGAAATTGCAAGCAGTGAACTGAAAGCCCCGGAAAGCGATGACATCCTGTTTTGTTGTGGTAACTTGACAACAAAAGCTATTGAAAAGTTTACAGAATCCCACATCTGTAACGAGTACTGTGACCTACTTCAACTTGATCAGCTGGTGTAATCTCAGTTGGTTCTGTGGTCTCTCTGCATTGATTCAGTTATGGTCTATTGGGCCATTCCAATTTTTACACACCCTCCCCTTTAAGGTAGTTGGATATCCTTGGAGTAGGGGTGGGTGGGGTTCCAGACGGTGTGCAACAGAAGATCCAAGGGCCCCCTATACTACATCCAAGGAACTCGAGGGGATGGGTGCAAAAGGAGCATTTTACTCTTAGGTACTGGGGCAGGGGCAGTTCTAGGGATTTAAAAAGGGGGACCACCATCGAAATGAGGAAAAATGAGCGCCAAAGGCGCTAGTTTCGAGGGGGTCCGGGGGCATGCTCCCCCGAGAAAATCTTATAAATTAGTACCTCTAAAATGGCATTTCCCGCAATTTGAGTGCATTTGGTTTGCTTTAGACAGTAAAATCATCCATAAAAAATATGAATTGGACTGAAAAGGGGGGAGCACAGGACCCCTTGCCCCTCCCCTAGATCCGCCACTGTAGGGGGTCCCTTTATTTCCAGGAGGGGTAACCCAAAAGACGTATCCAAAGGGGGTATTTCTGAAATATTTCCCTCAATATGGGGTGCATACAAGATGAAAGGGCCCATTTTTGTTGAAGCAAAACAATCTTGAATAGTTGGAACTTTCAATTACATTTTAAAAGTCAATTACAGATTTTAACTAAGCAGACTAAGGTTGCAGTGCTCATGGATGGTTGCTGTAGTTTATATTTATAACCTGTTTGCTATATGTGGGAGAGAAAAAAGGAAACATTTTATTGTTAAAGCCTTATTGACATTTTTCTTGAAACAACTTAAGACTTAAGCATATGCATGATTGTCTAGTTACTTATGTTAAATATGTTAAAATTTATAGGCATTTTTATTCTCTATCAAGTTTTATTATACATATTGTTATTTAAAGGAAAAACCAGAGGAAGTTGTCTAAATAACCAAATAAAAATGTGGTTCAGATACATATCAAAGTGAACAATTATTAGGGGTCAGTGAAGTCAGCCAGTACATTTTGTTCTTGTTGTTAACTGGCCTTTTTCTGTTTGATCTCATCTGAAAATATTGTGTACAGCTGAATGTTAAGGAAAAAAGTTTTAGTTTCAGCAGGAAAATACAGGGTTTGAGTAAATAGGACCACAGATTAATTTGTGTATTTATTTACACCCCCAGTGTTAAAATTTGTGTAAGTGTATCGGTCAAATGGAACTGAACTAAATGCCTGTCCCAGGTGGAGATTCGACAAACATTAAACCACCATACCTTGTGTCAAGGGAGAGATGGGTAGATCGTTTAATTTGATTGATGCACTGAATCATCTATAATCCTTATGATTTTTATCAATCAATCTTAAACAATTATTTTCCATCTGTTGATAGGACTACATTTCATTTTGAGTCATTGTTTTCTCAATTGCTCCCAAAATCCAGACTTGCATAAACCTTAATAATATTATTATAATTATGCAAGTTTGGTTCCAGTACAGCAAGTTTCACATCACAAACATTTTGCAATCATCATAGTCCTATGCATATTTTGATCATAATTAATTATTTGTCAGAATTGACAAATAAATTATGTAAAAAGAATTGAGATTGTATCTGAAAGCAAACTTTGATATAAATAGGGTGTGTGTACTGTTTTGTGTAGTTGTAAAATGAAAGCATGTCCAGATATTCACACCCTATTTATATCGAAGTTTGCTTTCAAATACAAGAAGGCATTGGCAGCTTGTGAAGGCTCAATGTCGTCAGTGTTTGGGATATGCCTTTCACATTCTTGATGAAATCCTGGCTCTAAATAATCGTCTGTATCGTCCAACACATTCGAAAACTCTGCAACTTCCCTTAGTTGATCCTCTGTCACAGGGAGGCCACTTTTCTCACCACCATACTTTTCAGGGCAATGGTAAATGTGCTCTGGAACACCACAGGGAAGTTCTTTGTTCTTCTGTCTCCGAATTCGATGATTATTCCACACAGATACCCTAAATGTATCCAGTTCCTTCTGAAGCACTGGGACATAAACATATGCGAGCAAATTTCTGGAAAAAAGGAAAGAAAGATGTAAATTGCCAAAAAGTTTTCTTTTGAAATACCACCAAAAAACAAAAGCAGGCGGCTCTCATAACTTGCAGCTATATCCGAGGGAGGGGGAAAGGGGTGGAGATTCGGCAGTTTTGATCAGTTACTGGGTGGGATTTTGACACTTGAACTAGACATACAAGCACTAAAATACAGTATTAAAATCTATGGCACCTTTGATCACTTTGGACTGAACTTGTCTTCCACAAGGAGGGGATAAACCTAAACCTTTGGAAAAGTTGATGTTCTTGTTGCCATATACAGGGTGTCCACTTATACACCAGAGAATACAGTATTTTGAAACCTCAATACCATTAATTTCAACTGAGTACCTGTCTGTTTCATCACCAGAGTCATAATAGCCATCTTCAACAAGGGAAGACAGCTGTGACTTGAAAAATTTTTCCATTCGCTCTAACAGTTCCCTCCACCAGCGCTCGATTTTATTCTGTGTGGAGGGACCATAGAGAACGCTATTAGTCGGGTCTGCCAGATCACCATGCTCATCACGGAGAAAGCTGTGCATTGTTGCCATGGTGCCTGTTTCGGTTCCTCTGTCCACTCTAATCCTCTGGGGCAGTACTAAGTATAGACACACGAAGAATTATAATCAGCTTACATTTATGGTGTACCAGTAGTATTTCCTTTAATCCCTTGGACATAACAACAACACTTTATTTTACTGGGGAACATAATTACAATTTAAAAAGTTTATTCTTCCTTTCAGGCCAGCCCTAATATTTTTACCCCCTGGAGGCATTTAAAAAAGATGTGTGTTTCCGGTTACATACCTTTCAGAAATAGGGTAGGTAGGTAGGAAATTATTTTATTTCTTTTAAAATTTTATTTGTCTTAAACTTTTCAACTGCCATGATGTATTGAATATGAAGATGGACTGCCATTCTTCGGTTGGATAACAAGCTTTAATTTGTTACTCAAGAAAAATGTATAGTCATGCTTCGGAATGGTACCCCCCTCTATTTGCCATGTTTTAATTTTTCTCAAAGAATAAAAAGACATACTGCCACAAGTTCAAAAAATCTTTAGGGTCGGCAGACTGAAATTAGGCCTCATGAGCTTGCACTTTCTATCAATGTGAAAAGGTACAACATCCAGTGCTTATCTAGGAAGCTCACCTCTCCTTTCATATAGGTAGTCCAAGTAAAATCTCCCTATAATCCGAGGATCATTGTTTGTGGTCCATATGCGTAAGAAGTTTATTCTTCCACTGTATGTGTCTTGGGCCCCATATATACACAATGGAAACATCGCCTTTTGGTAGCCACACATCTTATCATGGCCATCAAGAGACATAGTGTAGTCTGGACCCTAAAAATAAGAATATATATTTGCATTTAGATCTAGTGATACACCATACCTATTATTTGATATGCATAAGAATTTTATTCTTAATGTTGCAATCTTTCTCAACCTGGAGTGAAACTCTTGTGAACTATGCATAGTAACATATAATTTATAAGCATGCTGGTAGAGGCTGAATTACTAAGATCATTGCCACAATTCCCAAAATAACCATTTCACACACTATATTTTTTCATTGAAGCATGCCAATCCCGAATTACATGTATATAAGACAATAATTGAATAAATGAATAATGTTGAAATAAGATTTTATCTTCTTTCCGCACTAGGGAGAGGGAGGGCTGGCAGGAAGAAAACAGCATTTTGCTACTGACCATTTATTTTGTACATGGAGAATTTCTTCCACGGCACATATAAAGTCTGCCTTCCCAATCTTGAAGATCCGGTTGCACTACTGGTACTTCCCAGGGTACTTACGTTTGATGAAAATGCTGCAGTCCTTGGACGCCTTTTAGGTTGTCCAACGCCACCCCTATCTTCCAGTCCTTGTGGGTTTACATCTGCCATTACATTATACACTAAACTTCGGGGAACCTTCAGCCCATGAATCTCGCGAACTTTTCTGTGCAGAGCTCTATACCCCAGTAGTCTCCCAGGACCCTCCAATTCTTTTTCAACTGCTTGTGTGACATCGGCGACGTCAATATCGTAGTCAACGAAGGTGATGCCAAAACGTTGTAAACGGCGAGCCAAAGTTCTCAGACTCCACGCGTACATCGGATATTTCTGTGTGACTAGGTCCAGAATCTCGTTCCTTTGCAAGTTCTGCTGAACATACTTCTGCAAATCATTCTTGAGCGCTAAGTCGTCCTCCCAATCTGCGTTTCTAATTCTTGCCGCCATTGATATATCAAGTCACACATGCAACAACAATAAGCGCTATGTAGCCTCGCCTTCTATGGTGCCCGAAATGCATTATGGATTATGGCCCTCATGGGCCTATGGCACTGCTGGGCCACGAGGGTAAAAAAAAAAAATTCAAAAATTTGTTTTTTCTAATAATTTTTTTTTGTTTAAAATATTTTTCAATGCCTTTTTATTTTTTATTTTAATTTTTAATTTTTAATTTTTTAAAATTTTTTTTTATTTTTCAATGCCTTTTTATTTTGTATTTGTTTAAAAAGAAAAGAAATTGAAAAAATACATATTTTTATTTTATTAACTTTTTTCTTTTGTGAATTTTTTAAAGCAAATGGTTTCTAAATAAAATATTAGTGGAACAAACGAAAAATCGCTATGGCACACCTGGGCCACCATAGACGTATCAGCCGTTTTGCTTTTTGCTGCCAATGCCGGTAAAGCTAATGGCGAAAGAATTACAGCACTAGATTGCGAAACATGTTCAGTTCATCGTTTCTATTCAGGACCAGACGGATGAAGTCATGAAACAAAGTCGGCTTTGATCAAATACTTCTACATGACAAGGATCAGAATATGACCAAGAAAAGACAGCCGATTATTGACAATGTTTGTATTTTATATGTCGACTTTGTTGACCTTTGTTTGAGACTAGAATATCAGCGCACTTTTTTGCAAGTGTTTTGTTTTGAGCGTTTCACTAGCCAACCAGACTTGAAAAATTGATCTGTAACTTGCAACTTCTGCTGATGCAGCGGATGCGAAGGTAAGTTTGAATTATGGTAACGACTTTCACCTGAACTGTCTGAACTCAAAGCTAGTGTCTTTTCTTTTTCCTCACGAAATTTATATCTAATATATATATATTCCGCCCATTAAATTTATTTTCTTGAACCGTTTCAGCTACCCAAAATGTCTTTACGATTTATTTTGTAGAATGTTTCTGTAGTTTGAATCTGGACAAATCTGGGACTAAAAATTGAGTCTCGTTTTCAAAGCGAGCAAACATGGTTGTCCGCTTTTATCGCGCTTTTATACTGAAATCAGTTGAACGATTTTGGCGGTGTCTGACCTATATATAGTCTTGCACTCAGTAGCACATAAAAGCAAATGTAGTTCCTAAACGTAAACGAAAATGCATTGTGTAGACCCAAACAAACAGTTCGTGTATTGTCTATATTATAACGAGTATAAAAGACATAAAAGAGAGAATGTCAGGTCATCGTGTTTTCCTTCGTGGTTTATTTATATTATAATCATACAGTAACAACATTTTCTCCATTCTGATTGGACGAGAGAAGTGCTGTTCATTTGAAATCAGAGTGCAAATTTTTGAAATCGAGTGCAATTTTTTTAAATCAAGTGCAAAATGGTGAAATCAAACGCTGATTGGCCAGCGGAGAAGCGCTAGCCAATCAGATCACAGTTTGCATGGGAACGAGGCTAAGCCATTCAAAATGGCGATCAGTACAAACAAGACTGACAACAGTGAAACGGTTTGCAAATATTGGTGCAAAATTACCTAAACAAATGCGAGACCAAGCGGATAAAACAACACTCAAAGGAGCAACTACTGGTGGATAAAAAGCATTTAATTTACAAGCGTCTAGAGAAGTACCCGATCAACGAAAAAGCAAAGCGATTTCGACAAAGTGGCCGAAGAAAACGCCGATTACTAAAGGAAAACAAAGCTATGTGGATCAAAATTTTTGTTTCTATATGATTAACAAATAATCACATGGTTCGTTCGTGCAATTTAGGAATAAATCAGCACTCGTAAATTTTTCAAAGACCACAAATTGCATTCGCTTCGCTCGTGCAATTTTGTTAGTCTTTGAAAAATTAACTCGTGCAGATTTATTCCAAATTGCACTCCAAACCATGTGATTACCTATACTTATTGTTACTGCTTACTTGCACTGCTACTGTCACTGTCACTGACACTGTTACTGTTACTGTCACTGCATGTTACTGTGACTGTTGCTGTCTGTTACTGTTACTGTTACTGTTACTGTTACTGTTACTGTTACTGTCACTGCATGTTACTGTGACTGTTGCTGTCTGTTACTGTTACTGTTACTGTTACTGGTACTGTCACTGACACTGTTACTGTCATTGTCACTGCATGTTACTGTGACTGTTGCTGTTGCTGTTCTGTTACTGGTACTGTCACTGACACTGTTATTGTTACTGTCACTGTCACTGTTGCTGACACCGTTACTGTCACTGTTACTGTTGCTGTTTCTGTTGTACTGTCACTGTCACTGCCACTGTCACTCTGCTGTTACTGCTACTGCTACTGTTATTGTTACTGTTAATTTTACTGTTGCTGTGTGTTACTTATTGTTATTGTTATTGTTACTGCTTACTGGCACAGTTACTGTCACTGTCACTGTTACTGACACCGTTACTGTTACTGTTACTGTTACTGTTACTGTTATTGTTACTGCTATTAGGATTATTATTGGACTGTTACTGTCACGTCTGATACTATTACTGATTGTTGTTGTTACTTTTGGTAGTTACTTGTAGATATGTGCCACTATATAGACGGGGAAACTTTACCACCAAACAAACCACTTGTAGACTCATCAATATGTCATTCACACTAGTGAATGACATATAGAAAATACAATACTCGACACACTGGGGTCCTGAGTGAAACGGATTCAAAATTGTTCAAAATTGCTCTAACTCATAAAAAGCGCCTGATATTACCATGGAGAATGAAGCAGCACAAAACATTAGCAATGCTGATTTCCTTACATTGTAAAAGACATTTATGCTATTTGTACTAAGATATCGACGACTGTGGTAATCGGCCCTGTCAGAATGATGGCGCATGCGTGGACCAGGTGAATGGGTACCAGTGTGTCTGCACAGATGGGTTCACAGGCAGACACTGTGAGACTGGTAAGTAAAAGAAACGTGCGCCATCTCAGTTGTATCAGTTATTTATGTGATGTGATACTGTGAGAGTGGAATTGATAATCCAAGAAAAATAATGTCGATATCTTAACTTTCAGAGGTATATTATTGCCTAGTAAGCATCTCTTCAAACTTTTATTTTTGAAATTTTCTACTTTTCCAGAGAAGTGGATATTTCAAGTTCAGAAATGCGGGCCGGGGTTTTCTTACAGTTTACCCAACCCTCCCCCAACGATCAGCAGCACTCAGCCGCTCCAACAGGGCACAAACCCCATTTTAGATCCTTAATTAATAACTAGGTCATCAAGCTGTAATCTATTTGCATTACGAAGGGCTAACACTTAAACGTTCAGCTGGACATTCACAGTATGCTATATCACTTTTAGTTTATTAATCTCACTAAATGATCTCTTCACCGACAGAGTAAAAAGCTACTTTTCTTAGAAACTAGTCTTCCAATGTGAAACTTGGTTGCTTATAAAGCTATTTAAAAAATGGTTAATGTGTCATTATGCATTCGTGTTTCCTGCATACATGCATTCCCAGACCAACAAATAAGCGATGCAGATGGTTTCTGCCGAAAAGACTAAAGTAAAAGTAGGCTGTCGTATTCAAAACTCTTTCAAGAATATTTAAGGTATTAATATTTAAAGTAAAGCAATACAATGACTCTTTTTTATCTCTTACTGATATTTTTACTACAGGACTGAGAGGCTTTGAAGTCTTGCAAACAGCAAATATCGTTTACCAGAATGTTCCTTATCTCGCCATTCGAGCCCGTTTGCCGGCCAGCGGAGTGTCACGATACGAGAATTGGTGCCGAGATTACCAGCGGTTATGTGAAAAATATAAAAAACGTCCCACAGGCTGTGGAAGCCAAAGTCGAGGCGACGCAAACTATACCGTGTGTGTCACCAGATACCAGGCCTCCATGTTTCCTGATAATCCTCTTGGGTGTGAACCGAGTGGAGGAGTGGCACAAGTTGCTAAACTTGCCGGTTTTAGTAACGCAATAAGTTCCAATTCATTTGCCCTAAACTATTGCAACCAATGCCCTAGTGTGCTGAACACTACACAATGTGACAACGCTCTCTCATGTCTTCATAGCAACACAGCTGACAGAGAGGTCTACACTGTCTGCGCAGACTCCGATAGCAGCTTCGAAGTATTATCATACAAGGACTCATTTTACCTCAATGCAACTTACCGAATATTCAACTTGAAGATTTCTACACAAACCTCGCGACACGAGAGTTGGTGCAAAGATTATCAGCGATTCTGCGCGTCTTACGGCATGCGTCCGCTTGCATCAGGAAAAACATACGAATATCACCATACATACCAGTCATGCCAAGACAAATATTGGGGTGTAATGCCTTCCGATGCAGGTTTTACATCGGTCACCAGAGATAAAATTGTTACGATCGCTAGATTAGTCGGGTTTTCTGCTTCCTCGTCAAACACGTTTGTTTTTCACAGTTGCGATATCACTAGTTACTGCCCGAAGACTTTACCGAGCAGTGGCTGCATTAATGGATTATTTTGTTTAAATTACGCCAATAGAGCAAGCCTATTCACGGCGTGTTCTGATGGAGCATCTGAGAGCGCCCTCACAGCCACAGATACCAGAGCTGCAAATATTGAAGGCACTGAATTTCTAGTTATGAAAGTTCAAATCCCACGCAGTTTACGTACTAATTGGTGCCACGAATACCAAAGTCTGTGTGAGTCATTCGGAAGACAACCTGTTGGCTGTGGTATGAGCTTTCAGCGATTTTCTGAGCATGCGTATTGTAGAGATCGATACCGTGCAGTAATGCCCCGACAAGATATTCTTGGGTGCCCACCGAATCAAAAAGTTAAAGATATAGCCCATCTCGCAAACTTCACGTCTGCAACCGTTTCTAACTCGTTTGCGTTCTATGAATGCAATAAATGTGGCATTGACAGCTTTCCTGCAAATGGTTGCAACCAGACGGGACTAAATTGCTTTGGTGGAGTGGATAATGTAGCATATACAGTTTGTGCAAAGATTGAGAGCGCCTTCAATGTACTAAGTACTGCGCCCACGAGCTACCTTGGCCAACCTTACTTGGTGCTACACTTGCGTATTCCAGCTGATGGGAAGTCAAGGTATGAAAACTGGTGTCGTGAATACGAAAAGCTATGCGAGTATTATGGTAGGCGACCAACAGGGTGTGGCGCATCCTATACGGGTACCACCTATGTTAAATGTGAGACATTATATGGGTCGGTCCGTCCGACCAATAACGATCTTAGCTGTAACCCAAGTAGCAGGATAAGCGATTTAGCACGAAGGGTCGGATACACCTATGCTTCCTCGCAAAGGGCATTTGGCTTTCATGCTTGTAGTTCCTGTACTAATTTGTTGACAACTAGCTGCCACTGGGGGATTTACTGCTCACAGAATGATGAGTACAAAAATGAACAATATACTGTTTGTCATGGGCCCGGAAAATCGGGTTTTGACGTGCTCGATACTAAAGATTTCACTGCTTCCAACGGTGAGAAGTACCTTGTTATAAAAGCTAAAATACCAGAGGACGGCAAGTCAATGTATGAGGACTGGTGTCGAGATTATCAAAAATTGTGTCAGTCTTACGGCAAGAGGCCCACAGGTTGTGGCACTAACCATTCTCACTCCTACTATGCCTGCCGGGATAAGTACCAGGGGGTTTTGGAAAGTGACAATTTCCTTGGTTGTAGTCCAAGAGCCAAAATTGCAGGAATTGCTAAGTCAGCTGGTTTTACAAAAGCAACAGTTGAGAACTCGTTTGGGTTTTACAACTGTTCTGGTGGTTGCTCCAAGGTGTTGCCCCAATCTGGCTGCAGCACAGGGGTGCACTGTTTAAACAGAAATGCCCTGAATAGGACGGTATATACAGTTTGTCGGGATTCAGATAGCAACTTCGCCGTACACGAAACCATATCGCATAATTACAGGGGCCATGAATTTACAGTTGTAAAGGCGGAGCTCCCTACAGATTTTACATCGAAGCATGAGAACTGGTGTCGTGACTATCAAAAACTTTGCTACTCATATGGAAAATTCCCAACAGGTGCAACTGCAAAATATTCGAAGATATACAACCATGTTTACTGCAGGATTGATTATGGATCTGTTATGCTTGATGGTGGAGATGTTTTTGAAAGTGTTTCTCCTAATGGTGTGCTTTGGCGAATGGTACTGGATTCTGGAATGAAGACATGGATTTCATCAAGTGACTTTGGTTTTCGTGATTGTCATTCATCATCTTACTGCCCTAAAACGTTATCCACAAGCTGTCCTTACGGACCGTATTGTCTTAAAAAACTCTCCGGTGTTTCATATCCTGTGCATACAGTTTGTATTAACGCGGATAGCAATTTTCGTGTTATTGATTCGAGACCGTACACTTATTTAGGGCGATCCTACTTGGTGGTGATGGCCCGGATAACCGAGGGTGGAGTTGCAAAACATGCCACGTGGTGCCGAGACTACCAAAAGATGTGCCAAGTCCTAGGGCGGATTCCCGTAGGATGTGGAGGAACGGCGTGGAGATCAAAAGACTACTACAGTTGCCGAGATGACTATCAAGCAGCGTTGCCTAGCAACTATGATCTTGCATGCAGTGCAAACGTTAAAGTTGCGCATATGGCTAATCTAGTTGGCTTCACGGCGGCGTCTGAGATAAATTCCTTTGCCTTTCATCGCTGTAGTGGAGACCTATGTACCAAGAAGTTTACTACATCGGCAAGTCAGTCTTTGTATCCGCTGACTGCCCAATCTACAGAAGTGTATACCATATGCACAGACAGCGATAGCAATTTTAAAATTGTTAACACAGAAACTGCTGGCTACAACGGTGTGCCGTATACGATTATCCAAGCTCAAATACCAAGTGATGGAAAATCAAGGCATGAGAACTGGTGCCGGGATTATCAAAGGTTATGTGAAACATACGGTCGAAAGCCCGTTGGGTGTGGTGGCCCGTCGTATACAGCAAGCTCGTACACATCCTGCAAGACAAACTATGATGCTGTAATGCCTCCCAACAATAATCTCGGTTGTAACCCAAGTACAATCGTCAGAAATATCTTAGTGGAGTTTGAATTCACTGGTGCATCTTCTTCTAACTCCTTTGCCTTTCATCAGTGTAACGATCCAAGTTATTGTCCATCTGTATTGCCCTCATCCGGGTGCGTTAATGGATTATATTGCATAAGCCAGTCTTCGTCACAAAAAATAGTATATACTGTTTGTGGAGATACAGAACCTGGATTTACTGTGCTCGACTATAAAATGTACACTGCTAACTATAATAACTACATCATAGTTAAAGCAAAGCTGCCAAGTGATGGAAAATCGAAATACGAGAACTGGTGCCGAGATTATGAGAAACTTTGTACTATGTTTGGTAAAAGACCAACGGGGTGTGGCTCGACTTTTGAGAACCTTTACAACCCTGACTTTATTAGCTGCAGAACGGAGTTCAACTCAGCAATGCCTTCAAATAACGAGTTTGGCTGTTACCCAAATTCGTTAACCCTGGCTTCAATAGCACAGGCTGCAGGTTACTCGGGAGCAAGCACCAGCAATGTGTTCGCCTTTGGTAAATGTAGCGAGTGTAAGGACACGATTCCTTCATCTGGGACCAACTACGCAATGTACAATCTGACACTGACAGTGCCGGGCCTTGAAGTGTATGCGTTGTGTACTGATTCGGACAGCAACTTCCAAGTTGTGGCATCTAGAAAGGTAATTTACCAGTAACTTCTGAAAGTAATCCGCTCCGCTCTCTAAATTATAGGCATTAGTTATGTGATACCGTAAAAGCTCTAGTAAGCCCCCGGGGGCTTATTTATTTTCAGGTCTTCCTGGAGTGGGGGGGCTCAATAGAGAGAGGCGCTTAATAGAGAGGGAGTTTGTTCGGCAAAATCAGTAACAGCTAAAAATTTAAACGAAATGCGATGTTTGAAGATGGACTTGTTGTTCCGGCATACAGTGCGTTATGCCACTCCAGAAGGATTATTGATGTCCTTAAAACAGAACTCGACATAAACGTTTTTAACTTGCCTCACATGAAGTTAGAAGTAGGATATGTTCAGCAGAAGAATATAATATGCTACTACTGATCCCGAGTACTGATATAACTCGTCCTTAATCGTCTTCTTTTTTATTGGAGGAGGAGGGGGCTTAATAGAGCTTTTACGGTAATGCCCCCTCCAATTATGAGCCTGTACAATTATTTTATTTACGTACATAACACCTAGGAGTATATATAAGGGACGGACCATTTAATATCGTTGCGGGGTGGAGCGGAAGGATGCACAGATGCACAAATATGAATAAGACAAATAAGTCTGGATGTTCTTTCGACACTCGCTGAAAAATTGATTTTTGTGCCCTGAGCAGGACTTGGGCTTCCGCTCGGGCAAGTTTGTTTTTTCGAAATTCTTCCACCCCCACAAAATCAAATGGTCGTGCCCTAACCACACGTGCTTATAACATTTACGGTTACAATAAAAAAAAATACGATTAAAATCTAAACTGAATACTAAATCTTAATATAAGGTTTTGGGATAATGGCGAAAATGAGAATAATAACTTAAATATTTTAATGGTTGGCAGATTGTACGACTTGTTTTGCATATTGTATTGTTAAGTATACGCACGGTATTGTTATTGCACATTGAAACTGATAAGATCCCATTCAATTATTCGCATTATCATTACCAATACCATACCAATACCAAAGCTAGTACTAAGACTAATACTAATACTAATCCTAATGCTAATGCAAATGCTAATGCTAATACTAATGCTAATGCTTATATAACAAGAACTTCATGATGACAAAAGTCGAATATGTTTGGAAAACTTTTTAAGAACAGTTTTAAACATATTTTAGCCTTTTACTCATTTTTATCATTCCTCAGCGAACATTATGTCAAACTATTTTATACTATTTGTTCTGCTATCATTCATCTGTTCGCTTGATTTTAGAAGTATATAATTTAATATCAACTCCTCTTCTCTAAGTTGTCGAAAACTTACCGTGAAATTGTATAAACTGATGTATTATTTGAAAAGATGGCTTCGTTACCCAAACCGAAAACTTGTGTGATATGTACAGTTTTACTGAAAGCATACTTATTTGTTGTTTGAGCAATGTAAGGTTTTTTTCGTGAACCTTTTGTCAAGAAATCATTTTCTTCCTTTGACAATCGAAAGGTTTGGACGCAATCACTGAAATGATGTTTGACCGTTAAACTTGCATCTTCGTTTTGGCTATTTATATTAACATGAACAGAGAGTGTTTGATGTTATTGACCTTAGAATGCTCTCTCCCAAACGTTTTGCAATTGTTTTTAACTTCATAAATACATTTCTGAAGTTTAAATATTTACAATGCAAGTTGTTTGACCTGTTAACTTTTTTCCAAAAAATTCGCAAAGTTAAACATTTTTTTTCTAATTTGTATATCATGTCGCAGTATGAATGATATTTGAAAGTTTAAAAAAATTGCCAAACACTTCAGAGCGTGAAATAAAAAAATATTATATTAAAAATCTCGCCAAATTTTGCTTTTCTAAAAAGCGCGTGGGTTAAACATTAACGATGACGAGAAAAGAAAATGGAGAGGAAGAAAAACTCCCGCCTCTTTCTCTTCAGTTTTTTCAGTACCTCCCTTATTTCTTTCCTTTTCACGTTTCTAGTCTGGTCTATTTCCTCATCATTACCACCTCTTCTCATTCGCCACCACTTACCATCATTCTCTATTCAGAGTTGCCTGCGGAGTCAGTCTCTTTCCCTATCATTATCACTACTTTTCTATAATTCGCAACCACTTGCCATCATTCTCTATTCAGAGTTGCCTGCGGAGGAGGCTAAACATGGTACCATAAATTAATCACCTGCTTGTATTGACGGGATTATTCCATGGTCAGTTGCAGGATTTGAGCCAGAAATCGTTCCAGTTTCGGTCGAGTGCAATTCCTACCGCAGCTTGACAATGAGCTTTCGTGAAGCTGTCAACCAAAACATGACAAAGGACATTTATCGACGACCAAAAATCTTGAAAAGGGTTTTATATTTTCACAGTAAATTGCCAACTATTGTTATTGACAGGTAATGTACAGGAACACACCTTTTCTGGCAGTGAAGGCACGTATTCCATCACACTACTACTCTAAACACGAGAACTGGTGCCGTGACTACCAGCGAATGTGTGAGTCACTTGGCAGGAGACCAGTGGGATGTCACGCATACTACACAAGGCTCAAAACCTACAGGGAGTGCCGTGACACATATAACGCAATTCTTCCATCCAGTGGTATGACCTTAGGTTGCTCGCCGGAAAGTTTAATTGATGACGTGAACCGAAAAGCGGGTTTTAGTGGACCAACATCATACAAGGCGTTTGGTCTGTACTCGTGTCAATCATGTACTAATTATCTGAGCACCAGTTGCCACACGGGTGTCCATTGCATATATAGACCAAGTATCGTCAATTTGGAAGTGTACACAGTATGTGCCAATCCAAACAGCAACTTTCAGGTTTGCATAAATCAAGTTTTTATAATTTTAAAGTTTAGATATGGTTTATATATTCTCTGGGTCTGTGCACCTATCTTTTGTGTGTGTATGTACGTCTGTGTGTGTGTGTGTGTCTGTGTGTGTGTGTATGTACGTATGTGTGTGTATGTACGTTTGTGTGCGTGTGTGTATGTACGTTTGTGTGTGTATGTACGTTTGTGTGCGTGTGTGTATGTACGTTTGTGTGCGTGTGTGTATGTACGTTTGTGTGTGTGTGTGTATGTACGTCTGTGTGTGTATGTACGTTTGTGTGCGTGTGTGTATGTACGTTTGTGTGTGTGTGTGTGTATGTACGTTTGTATGTGTATGTACGTTTGTGTGCGTGTGTGTATGTACCTTTGTGTG